>MU225026.1:2457576-2478794 GCA_018584345.1 Thuja plicata | reverse complement strand
AATCCTTTCACAGTTTGGTGAATCTAAATATTTTTCTTGCAATATTCTAGCCCAAAAGAGATTATTATGCCTATATAGATTCCAAATTAGTTTTGCCCCAAGAGCCTTATTCATAATCTGCCAATTTTGGATCCCTGCTCCACCATTGTCTTTGGGTTTATAAATTTTCTCCCATGCCACTAATGGGATTTTGTCCTCCTCCTTTGCTCCACACCAGAAGAATCTTCGCATCTTTGCACTGAGAATATTTACTACCTTTTTAGGCACCTCCATACACATCATAGAATAAACTGGAATAGCTAAAATCACTATTTGAAGCATCAAAATTTTTCCTGATGAAGACAACCATTTGCCTTTCCATCCATCCATTTTCTTTAAACATTTCTATGTCAGATCTTTCCAAAATTCAGCCTTGTTTCTCCCTTTAAAGAGTGGAATACCAAGATGTTTACTTGGCAACAACCCAACTTTCATACCAAGGATGTTACTAATATTGACTTGCAAATGAAGAGGGGTATTGAAGAAAAATATTTCTAATTTTCTCCAATTAATCAACTGACCAGAGGATTTCCCATACAAATTCAGGGTTTCTTTCATAATTTTTGCCTCTTGTTCTGTGGCTGCACCCCCTAAGAAGGTGTCATCTACAAATTGGATGTGGGTGAGAGCTTCCACACCTTCTGCAATCTGTATTCCTTTCCAAGAGCCATTAGTTCTCTACTTATTAATCAATCTTCCCAAAGCTTCTGCCATAATTATGAAGAGGAAGGGGGAAAGGGGGTCTCCTTGTCTTATACCCTTATCCTATCCAAAGAAGCCCTCAGGGCTACCATTGACCAAAACTAAGAATCTCAGTGTGTCAATGCAAATTTTAACCCATTTAATCCAATCCTTTTCAAACCCAAATTTGTCAAGAACACCGACCAAATAGTCTCTATCAACTTCATCATAATCTCGTTTGACATCAAGTTTCACCATCATACTTTGAGATTTCAAGGATCTAATTGAGTGGATCACCTCATGTGGAACCACAACACCTTCAAAAATGGATCTGCCCGGTGAAAATCCACTCTGTTCTTTCGAGATGACTGAATTAAGCACTACCTTAAGTCTATTAGCTATAGTTTTAGCAATGATTTTGTAGATGGTGTTGGATAAAGCTATTTGCCTAAAATATTCAAAGTTTTCTTGTGGATCTCATTTTGGAATAAGAGCTATGAAAGTGGTGTTAAGGTCTTTCAGCACAAAACCTCCTTCTCTGGACTCTTTAACCACCTCCCAAATATCCTGACCAAAGATGTGCCATAAATTCTAAAAAATCATCGCTAGAAATCCATCTGGACCTGGTGCTTTGTCCCCTCCTAAACCTAGTAGTGCTTGTTTCACCTCTTTTAAAGAAATAGGGGTTAAAATTTTCCTATTTTGATCCTCGGTTACAATTGGAGGGATCATCTCAAGCATCTCATCAAAACTTGTGGAATCTCTATGATCCTCTAATTTATTTTTTGAGAAGAAATCAATAGCAGCTTTGTTTAAAAGATCCCTATCCCTTGTTACTTCTCCATTTTCCATTTTAATACTGAATAATTTATTGTAAGCCCTTCTCTGTTTTAGAGAGTTATGAAATATTTTTGTATTTTGATCCCCATCTTTTAACCATGTTTCTCTAGATTTTTGTTTCCAAAAGATCTCTTCTTTTTTCAATAACTCCCTTAATTCTAATTGGAGCCCTTTCTCTTCAACAAAGTCAACTTCCTCCATACCATTTTCAATTACTTTCAAACTTAGGGCTGTAAGTTTAGCTTCAACATTATGTTTTTCAACAAAAATGTTTTTGAAGTGAGTTCTATTCCAGATCTTTAACTGTTCCTTAAGAAATTGCAATTTCTTGAAAAAAATAAAAGCCTTATTACATGGTCTCTTTGGTGCATTCAGCCACCATTCTTCAATAAGATTGCTAAAACCTTTTGAAGTAAACCACATTGCTTTGAACTTAAAAGGACATCTATCAAGAGTGTCTTCATGTTGAAAGCGTAGGCAAATTGGATAGTGATCTGAACCTTGAAAGGGTAAGATCTCTACATCACAGGACCATGTTGTATCTGCCCAATTGCCACCTATGAGGAACCTATCCATCTTTTCAGCAATATTCAGGAAGCCTGACCTTCTATTTGTCCAAGTAAAATCTCCTTTTTTGAAAGGTAGATCCATCAATCCACAATCATTGTCAAAGGAACTAAATTCTCTTTGATTCTCACTATTCCATCCTTTCCCCCCTTTTTTGTCCGTCAGAGTGAGAATAGAATTAAAGTCTCCTCCCAACACCACCACCTCACTAGTCAGATTCTCCAAAAATCCTTTCAAAGTGTCGCATAACTATTTTTTCTGACCCTTATTATTTGGTCCATATACATTGAAGAAATAAATGTGGCAATGGACATGTTTGATATGCACTTTGAACCATTTCCAGTGTAAATCTTGTTTAATTATTGTTACATCAACCGTTTTGTCATTCCAGAGAACTCCAATTCCTCTAGAGGCACCTTGTGCTCCCATTAGAGCACATTTCCATCATCTAAATTTCTATTTAAAAAATTCAACATCTTCTACTTTTATTTTAGTTTCTTGCAGCATCACTAAATCTGGTTTCGTTTGATCAAGGCAACGCTTTATCAAATGAATCTTGTCAGGGGCATTGTAGCCCCTAACATTCCATGATAAGGTTTTCATGGCTCCTAGGAAATGGCATTTCCATAGCCATTTCCCGATCTCAATTTGGACTGGTTAGAAGCATTCCCAACTATCTTTAATTTATCCCTTGTTGTTTTAGCTCCTCTTTTTCCTTTTGGACCTGTATTTGGTTTCTTTTTTGTTGACACTGTTTGTTCAATCAATCTCTTTTCCAATACCCCACTGGATTCAAAGAGACCCAAGTTGTTGACATCACTGTCCCCCATTTGTTCCTCAAATTCTGATTCCCAGTCCTCCAAAGTTTCTACAATGATTTTTTCCTCTTCTAAGGATTTATTCAAGTTTCTTATTGGTGTGATCTCTAAATCCTTAAAATCTACCTCTCTGCTATTATAGATCCTTTCTGGATCCTTGGTCTCCCCATTGAGATGGGTTTTCCTCCTGCCTTCTAGAGCTAGTTGGTGAATAGTTTCCTTTTGTAGTGTAGGGATAGACTTTGCAAAAGTATCCTGAATGACCGACAAGCACTCATATCCAGTAACAGTCCTGACTAGATCACTTGTCTCTCCATTCTCTTTAATATGGGGGAAGAGAGTCTCTGGTGAGGGGGGCCTGTGCTCCATCACATATGTTTCTCTAAATTGTGAGAGAGGTGTGCAGGTCACGACTTGAGTTGACGGGCACACCGTCTCATTAACCTTGCTATCCCTTTCAATTGCTAAACTTAGCTCGGCTTCCTTATCCTTCTGGTCACTTCCCTCACAGTGATAATTCTACTGCTGATGAGAAATAGAGTAGTTAGTTTCTATTACCAGTTGTGTAGATCCATTCTTCTCCGGGGGAGAATTCATTCCCATTATTGCTTTCTGTCTAGCTTGCTTATACTCCTTTCTACTTTGGGAGTGTTAAAATGTCCTCAATCCAAGTTGTTTAACTAGTCAGAAATCACCTCTTTTGTCTCTCCTTTAGAAAAAAGGAGTTCAAGTTCCAGTTGATCTAAGAGCCTATCTTCCTTCAATCCTTTTCCTTTCTTTTTCATATCTGTCAGAGGTTTGGAGGGTGGAACCAAGTTCTCATCCTCCTCCCATATCTCAATCTTTTGCTTCCAGTTCCCATGCTCTGTTCCTATTAAAATGAATTCTGGGATTGGATCATTATTTTGAAGAGTGATTAGGATTCTGGGATGTATTGAGGAGTCCTTTTTACTAATGACCTCTTTGGTAGAGACAAAGGAACCGATCATATTTTTGATTTTCTCCAGAGTAGTTTCATCCCAGTATTCCATTGGAAGTCTGTGTAGGTTCACCCATACCGGATATTCCTTGAGCTTCTCAATCATTGGGTCAAAGTTTTATACCCAATATTTCATGTAGATCCCTTTCCCATTGATTATATAGGGGCCATTTTTTAAAATCCAAACCTTATCTTCTTTCATCGGACAAATACCCATAAAGAAACCATTAGTAAGGGTTTTAAGTTTGACCTCCTTCCCCCAGACCTGACTACACCATCCTCAGATTAAAGCCATAGAAGGCCATGGTCCAAGCCATTTAAAGAAAAAGGCTCTCTCTTTAAAGGAATCTACAACATCTAGCCAAAAAGGGTTTGAAATTTTCAGTTTAGAAATTACCTCTGCTTTAATATTATCCTCTTCTTTCCTAGTTTGTGTGGGTGGATTTGAAGTATGAACATTCTCCTCCGATCATTTTGGTCAGTAATACTTGTGCGCTATCTTGGTGAAATCAAAATTTTTTGCGATCCAAGGTTAGCTTGGAGCATGTGGCTGATTTCCAAACCAATTTTCTCTTCTCCCTCCATTTCCCCATGGGTGACTGTTTGGAAAATGATGGTAGCTACCATCTATTTGTCTAGCCATAGGGAAATGATCACTTTGGAAAGTGGGTTTCCGTGAGTTAAAGGGCCATCGAGAAAACCCATGACCACTGTAGTTTTTCCTGGGGTGTGCTTTGAAAATAGCCTTAGCATGGTCCTGCCCTCCATCTTCCTTAACCCTAGTTGTAGGTGACCGTTGTCGCCACTGAAGTTCCCACCTCTCCCTCATTGCCTCTGATTTGTTTACAAGTTCTTTCATCCACCCTTGTTACTATATCGGGTTTAGAGGAATATTAATTAAATGAATAAAAATTATTTAATTCATTCAAAAATAGGATATTAATTATTTAAGCCTTTTAATTACTTTTTAATAATCAATAGGACTATAGCCAATTTATTTAAATTAATTAGGCTAGGGGAATGGGTTCATTTGCAAGTAGGCAATTGATTTAGGACTTTATTTTATTCCTTTATGATTAAATACTATAGCCATGTTTTAAATTTGATTTGTTTTAATTGGTTTGAATTGATTTGAATTGTATGGCTGTAGTAGTTAATAGAATTTAGTGATAAAAATGACCTAGGACATTAAATCTAAAAACATGAATTATGCCAATGTAACATTGTCATGACATAATTGGGGGTATGATCACACTTAGGGAAAATAGGGTTTATGGTCAGAGCAGACCAAATCCAGGTGGTTACATTTGCCCCTCTTTGAATTGATGTGCGAGCAGTGCATTGATTTAAAGAAAGTTTTTGATTTGACTTCAGAAAGATTGAGAATTTTTCTCACGATCGAACGAAATGCCTGATGAGATCAATCTCACACTTGATCGAACTAAACTGATAGAATTGACTTTGAACTTGGTTTTCATCCAAAGATCAATAAAAGATTTTTAAAGATACCAATTTTGAACTTGGTTGTCATCCAAAGATTGATAATACTGATTCCGAACTTGGTTGTCATCCAAAAGTTAGTATGAAGCTTCCAGGAGCTTAATAAGAATATTTTAAAATGAGAAAACACAAGATATCTAGCTTATGAGAACCAAAGATTTCTATCCAATAGTTCTGACTTAGTCAAGGAAACTGTCATGCCCCTAGTTGTTTGATAATGAAGTCATTTTAATGTTGTTTTGAGCAAGAATTTGAATGATGATAGTGTGATCATGCCCCCTCAGGAACAAAATCAAAGGAAAGAAATAAAATCCCTCTGTTGAAATAATGTATTACTTGCATGGAACAGGTAGGAGAAGAAAGAACAAAGTAGAAGAAGTGAAAAAGGAGGGTGTGTTTAAGAATAAACACACGAGAACCAAGTTAATTACATGAAAATGTGAGTGGTGAGACTGATAAAATGATGTCAGACCAAGATTTTTGGTGAAATGTGCAATTTTGATGGATTTTCAGAACAAAAGGAGCAAATCTTCATTTTTCAGGAGTTGTTGTAAAAATGTTACTACACTGCACAAAATACCTTTGGCACCTTTGATTTGGTTCTCGATTGATTAAATAGAGAACAAAAATGTAGTTTCAGTTACTTGGGAGGAGTTTCAGAACTCCTAAATAGCTCAAAAGAGCAATATAAGCCTCAAAAATTACCATTTTACTATTCATTTTTACTTTGATCCATAGTAAATTTGAGAGCTCTGCAGAGAAGATGGTGATCCTCACTAGGAAGCATCATTTTGAGCTCAACCATCGACATCAGCGCCCGACCGACTACCCACCTCCGGTAAGTGCTCGTAAAACTACCTCGTGAATTTTGCAAATTTGAATTTTATGCATTTTTACAGCTTTTATAGACTTTTGAATTTTGGGTCGCATCCGAGATTTCAGATCGCACCTTGTCAAACCCGTGTCGTATTTGGTATTTCCCGGATGGTATCTGGTTTTTCTAGATTTCTCCATCGCATCCAGGATGTCTTGGATCGCATCTAGTTTGTCTATTTTTACCTTAGTTTTTAGTTGAAATTTGGTTTTGTGTCGTACCCTGTCCATTTAAGATTGTAACCTTCTTTTAGGGTCGCATCCTGTATTTTGAGCATTGCACCCTATGGTTTCAATCACATCCTATATTTCCAGGATCACATCCAGTAAAAGAGATCACACCTTGTCTTTCCAGGATCGCATCTCTTTTTTAGAATTAGAAACTTATCCATTCTAAACTGTTTATCTATTGCGGACCTTCAGTTACTTAGTTGATCAGGAGTCTACATCTTTGTTGTAGATAGAACACTGATTTTATCTTTGTATGTGTCAAAAATAGGCATTTTTTGAGGTAGTTTCTTTTAGAGGCACATATCTAGGTCGTGTGCTTGCCTTGTTTGGACTGTTATCAGCTGAGGAACATGCAACAATAGTCCATTATAGATTACGATCTTTGATAGGTTTACCTGATATAGGGGTAAATAGAGGGTTGTTGATTTCTCTTGCCGAGAGATGGTATTCAGAGCACAACACCTTCCATCTCCCAACCGAGGAGATGAGAGTGACTCCAGAGGATGTGTGGCACATACTACGTGTTCCTATTGTTGGTCATGAGGTGCGCTTTGAGGCGACGACTACCATGGTGATTAGAGTAGCTCATCTGTATTTCTAGGATGACACCATTGATCGTAGATACCTTTTGTGGGACTATATGGTCGATCATTATGATCAATTATCGGTGTACTTAGCAGCCTTGATCAGTGGCATCCTAATGCCAGACAGAGGACAACATGGGTTCATGGTTAGATGGGTGGAAATGCTAGAGTAGATGGTCGTCCATAGACAGAGATTTACATGGGGCAGTTGCATCTTAGCCCACATGTATCAAGAGCTTCATGAGATTGTGTACCATTATACCCAGAGCATGACTGTGGGTATCTTGATTCTTTAGATCTGGTCCTGGGAGTACATCCCCATTACATGACCAATAGTAGATAGGTAGTGAGTACCTAAGAAGGCTTACGTATATATGTATGCAGGTCTCATTCAGTAGCCCCATATGGGCAAGGTACAGTATTGGCGATGTCTCTTTAATGACATGACTGAGGTCTTCTGGCGACCATATTTAGATTGTGAGTGGACCTTAGATGCTCGACAGATTCTGCAAGTACCTCATCGGGAGGACCAGATATATAGTAGAGTGGTTCATTCATACCCGAGTTCTAAGACAGTATGGCTGATGACAGGGAATGACACATGACATCATTATATACGTGCGTATCCATGATGAGGCACCATTTTTGGGTGCCCAACTAATTTATGAGACTGCCCATTAGGAGATTAGGGACATGGTTGGAGTAGATTGGGATCTCCGCCTGGATGTTGTAGATGTAGGTTTCTCAGATGGCTATATAGCATAGATACTTCAACATCCATTTCCTCACTTCACAGTGCCAGAGGAGGTCATTCCTTGTATAGAGGAGCCACTAGATTATGATCTTGATGATCGTCTCGCAAGAGGGAGAGGAGCTCAGAGAGACAGGGGCTCTGGCAGGCATGGAGGGAGAGATGGTGACATAGATGGAGGTAGGTATGGGAGGCATCCTCCTCCAGATGAGGGGGACGACGGTGGAGATGACAGGGGTGGTGGTGCTCTGGGTGGCCACACAGATGTTGTCAGTGGTAGTAGAGAGGGTCGGTGTACCCGATTTAGATTTGTTGCTCCCCGGATAGATCTAGGTCCTTTACTGATAGGAGATCAACAAAGGTAGAAGAGACAACAACAGCAGAGCCATCTTGACAGATCACAGGATATATCTCAGGATAGGCCTTTGGGACAGGATTCTGGCAGAGACAGAGACCCACTTTCTCAGTGTGAGCGGGAGAGAGAGCATCTTAGGGCACATATCATAGCTCTAGAGGGTAGGCTCACTGTAGTATAGTTGAGGATTTCTATATCAGATGCATTTCTCACAGATAACAATAGACAAATGAAGAGACTCAGGACAAAGTGAGATATGCAGGCTCATACTGCTGTACACCAGGGCCAGAGAGCCACTTATTATTACGCTCTATATCATGCAGTGGTTCCATAGGGGCATAGAGTGGTGTCTTTTTCATGGTTGGCCCAATAGTTAGAGGGGGCGATGCCTCCTCCTCCTCCATTAGTACCACCTCCTCCTCCTCTTCCAGGTTAGGGAGAGGGGGGTAGCCAGAGCTGATTCTGTATTTTTTTATACATGTACATTGTATATCTGGATCCTTCCGAGATCTTTCTTTTTTATCTGACACNTCTCACACACACACACACACACACACACACACACACACACACACACACACACACACACACACACACACACACACACACACACACACACAGAGAGAGAGAGAGAGAGAGAGAGAGAGAGAGAGAATTCTTTCTAATTCGCTGATACTCTTTGTGTAGACTTGTGTCATATTTTGATCTGTACCATGTTTGAGATATATATCTGATGCAACTGTTTCTGATTTTGACATGTGTCATGAGTTCTCTCTACTTTGATAGATTTATTTGCACATGTGATTATATCTTTGTCATAAGATGAGTTAGATTTAGATGATGTCATTATTTATGCATCTTTGATCTACCACTGCTATAAATATGTTTCAAATGATACTATGTGAATATGCAAATGTATGTTTTTTATTTTTTCTTATGCAATGTAAAATGTATGGATGCACTTTAGGATGTAGAAATAAAATGCACAAATGCTTTGTTTTTGTATTTTCTTTCTGTCTCATTTTATGAATGCAAAATGTATGCTATGGATGTGCAACGATATTTAATATTAGTAATGTTGAATTGAGGTAATTAACTTGGATTTAGAAGAAGAAAATAGAAATAATTTTTGAGCACAAATTTCCCTATGCTATTTATTTCTTTCACAAATGCATCATGCAATCTTTAAATGTAACTATATGCAGAATCTTAGGACTTGTCACTAATTTTTAGATATTGTAGCTTTTTATCATCATTGGGTTGTTTTTTGGAATGGATACCACTCGATAGTACAACCATCACTAATATCCACTGATATTATGAAAGTATGAATACTATGTTGTATTGAAATATCGGAAATAGACTTAGGTATCAAGGGATAGAAGCCAGGATAAAATGATAGTCACCTTCCTTTTTTAATATATCAGACTCTGTGTAAGGAAATAAATTGGACCCACAATGACCTTGAAAATTCATATCCTTGGGTACATTATGCTTCACATACCTCAGTGAGAATCTGAATCAGAAAAATAGAAAAAGAAATTGTTCCAACCTCACCATAGTTTACACATAATGAAGATCGAGATATATGTGGCTATCCACCCATAGTGGCAACTCTTACCATAAACATCTAAGTTAAGTGAAATTTATAGGATCATTTGGAACAATCACCATACGCAGAAAACCAAGAAAACATTATGCCCCCTGTCCTTGCGACTCTTTGTCTTTGTGCAAACGTCATGGAGTAACTCGGAAGACATAACAATTATCAATTGTGAATCAATACACTAAAATTCATGAATTCTTAGATGCCCTTAGTGAAAACATCATGGGTACATAAAATAGTCATAATCAAACCAAGATCAAACTGTGTTTAAGGTAGTATTGAGAAATACTATTGATTCATTTTCAAGCGCAGTAGAGATTCAACAATCAAAAGCTTGGAATTCAAGCAATATGTGTTCCATGTCTATGTATAATTTCATTCCTGTTTGCAATCCAATGTAGGTCATAGGAACACCATTCATGGTAGTGCAATGTTTGTGTTATCCTTGTGTCGTGAAAGTAACAGTTTGGCGAAAGTATCAAGAGACATTGTATCACAAGAGAAACCATCCTATGATGACCTAGAAAACATAACTTATTAGACTGGGAAAGATGTCCCCAGTGTAGAATGACTTGATCCTAAGACAGAAATACAGACAAATCCAAAGCAAGGATAAGATAGTTGTGTAGGAAATAAAGTTAACTTTTTAGCACAGGTGTAATCATGAAGGCTTAGTATCACTATGGTATTGATAGATGGAGCAAAAAATACAAGTGACGCCTGATTACTAGGTTTTCACCACTTGGAAAGATATTTTTTTGTCTTTTTGCTACCAGGATGCCTATTTTACTAGGTTGTCATCAAGGCACTTTTCTCCTTTTCAATTTTTTTTTGCTATTTTTGCTTTTTTGAATGTTTTTGTAGTATCATGGTGCCTATTTACCAGGTTTTCACCAAAGATACCTTTCTTCAGGACTTTTTCCACTATTTTTGGATTTCTTCAGGATCAATTTTCTGAATGTTTTTTAGTATTTTCTAAGGACTATTTCACTGTACAGGTTCTGCTAGCCGAACATCAAGTGTAGAACTGCTTCAAATGTAGAGTATTAATAGGATCTGGAAGAATGTCTCCCTTAGGTGTATCTAGTTGATAAGCTCCAGTCCCAAAAGTAGCAGTGATAACATAAGGTCCCAGCCAATTAGGTTCAATTTTTCCCTTCTGTTCTCTATTGGGTTGGTTCTTAGGATTCTCCTTTAAGGCAAGATCCCCCACTTCAAATTTTTGTGGTTTGACCTTCTTGTTGTAGCCTTTGGACATATGTGCTTGGTACACCTTTAGATGATCGAACGCCTATTGTCTACGCTCATCAAGTAGGTCTAAAGAATTCACCCTATCTATGTGGTACTGCTACTCAGTTACAAGACCATGTAAAGATATTCACAAAGATGGGATTTCAAACTTAATAGGTAGTACTGCTTTAGTAACATAGACTAGAGAAAATGGCATGGCTCCAATTGGTGTTCTGATGCTTGTTATGTAGGCCCATAGTGCCAGATTCAGTTGTAGATGCCAGTCTTTTCCAGACTTACTTACAGTTCAGTGTAGGATTTTAAGAATATTCTTATTAGATGCCTCAGCCTGTCCATTACCTTGAGGATAATAGATTGAGGAGCAATGTTGAGTGATGTGGAACTGTTCACAAAGGTCATCAATGTCTTGATTTTTAAATTGGCCCCCATTATCTGTTACAATTGAAGAGGGTATCCCGTATCTATAGATAATGTAGTTTAGAATGAACATAGCCACGTGTTTGCCTGTGGCTTTGATTAGCAGCATGACCTTGACCCACTTCATAAAATACTCAGTGGCCGTAATGATGAGCTTGTGTCCATTTGAAGAATTGGGATATATTTGTCCAACCAAGTTAAAGGCCCATTGCTTAAATGGCCAATGTGTAATGAAAGGTATAAGTTCTCTGGTAGGAGCATGGATGATATTTCCATGTGTCTGACATTTATGACATATTTTGGAAAATTGAATAGCATCTTTCTCCATGGTAGGCCAGTAATAGCCTACTTTGAGCAGTTTCTTTGCTAGTGAAAAGCCGTTCGAATGTGATCCACATACACCTTTGTGGAATTCTTTTAACACGTGATCTGACTCTTTGAGTTCTAAACATCTAAGAAGTGTACCATCAAGACCTCATCGATATAAATTATTAGTTATGCAGACATAATGTGATGCTATCCTAATCAAGGCTCTTTTCTAATTTCTGGATAGATTATTAGGAATAGTTTGGTCAGTGAGATAGGCAATGATATTGGCATACCAAGATTGGTCGGGGGTGTTCAGAGCATAGCTTACTTGGTATTTAGGGGTATCAAAGGCAGGATAAGCTAGTTCTTCCACCAAGAAGTCATAGCAGAATTTATGTTCTTCAAGTTGTAACATGGACACCAATGTAGCCATAGCATCTGCAACTTTGTTCTCCGTTCTGGGTATCTGCTGGAATGTGATGAAGACAAATTACTTTTTGAGGTCATCAACCAGTTGCTTGTAGGGTGTCAACTTTTCATCTTTCATCTGGTAATCTCTATTGTCCTAATTGATAATGATCTGAAAGTCACCATAAACGTGTAACTCTACAATCTTCCATTCCATGGTAAGCTTAAGACCATTTACTAGTGCCTCATATTGTAAAATGTTGTTGTTGTTCGTGCATGGGAACATCAATTTGTAAGACTTGGGTATCTTGTAGCCTTGAGGAGTTATGAATAGAACTCCTGCCCCAGATCCTTGTTGCATGAAAGAACCATCAAAGTACATCTTCCATGGGTACTTAGTTAGATGCATAATGGTCTCATAAGGGAATTCAATCCTTAAAGGTTCATCATCTTGAAGGGGTGAATCAACTAGTTGATCTGTGAGGACTTGTCCTGTAATATCTCTCCTGTCTACATACTCAATGTCAAATTCACTTAGAATGAGGACCCATTTTTCCAGATGTCCTGTTAATGTTGTTTTTCTTAAAAGGCACTTCAAAGGACCAATCTTAGAAATGAGCCTTACTGTATGTGAGAGCATGTAGTGTCTCAATTTATGTGATGCGAAGATGACTGCTAAGCATGCTTTCTCAATAATGCTGTAATTGAGCTCATAGGAGACTAGTGTTCTACTAATGTAGTAGATAGATCTTTCTTTCTTTGTTTCACCCTCTTGTGCTAATAACACCCCTAGTGATGTAGTTGTAGCTGAAATATATAGGAGTAATGGTTTTCCATGAATAGGTGCCATAAGAATAGGAGGAGTAGCCAGGTACCCTTTTAATTCTCTGAAGTTGGCTTCACAGTGCTCATCCCATTTGAAGGTGACCCCTTTATGTAGTAATTTGGTAAAGAGTTGTGCTCTGTCAGCAAGTTGTGACATGAACCTCCTGATTGACTAAAGTCTCCCTTGTAATGTCCTCATTTGACTGATGTTGCGCGGAGGAGTCATCTCTAGAATAGCTTTGACCTTTGCAGGATCTACCTCAATTCCCTTTGCTAAAACTATAAACCCTAAGAGCTTTCCTGATTGGACCCCAAAGGCACACTTCTTTGGATTGAGTTGGAGTTTAAATTGCACCATTCGATCCAATATCTTTCGTAAATCAGCAATATGAGTACTCCTTTCTTTGGATTTGGATAAGGTGCCATCCATGTAATCCTCCATGTTTTTATGCATCATATCATGGAATATAGTAGTCATTGCTCTTTGATATGTGGCACTGACATTCTTTAACCCAAATTGCATGAAATTCCTGCAAAAGGTGCCCCATGTGCATGTAAATGTGGTTTTCTCTTGATCCTTGGGGGCAATTTTTATTTGTTTGTAGCCCGAGAAACCATCCATTAATGAATACATTTGGTAGCCTGCTATGAGATTGATGATCATGTCAATGTTAGGTAGCGGGAAGTCATCCTTCGAACATGCTTTGTTTAAGTCTCTGAAGTCTATACATATCCTGATAGATTTATCAGATTTAGACACTAGGACCACATTGAAGATCCATCCTGCATAGGCAATGACTCTGATAAATCTAGCTTTTAACAATTTCTCTAGCTCTACTTTTACTAGCAATGCAACATGAGGATGCATCTTTCTAAGTTTTTGTTTCACGGGCTTGATCCCTGGAGCTATAGATAAGTGGTGCATGATTAGATTAGGATCTAGTCCAGGCATATCTTTATAAGACTATGAAAAGTTGATCTTCTTTTCCCTTAGGAACTCTGTAAACTATGTCTTCTCCTATTCTAACAAAGATATTGCTAGGTGTACTAATTGAGGATCTTCAATTATGCCCAAATTAACTGGCTGTGTTGGTTCTATCAGAACTAAAGACCTTTCCTGAAAGTGCTCAGGGAGGACATCAAGAATCTCATCCTTTGGTGCCTCTGAGAGGTTTTCACCATTGGATACGTCTTTTGTTTTTATTATTTTAGGATCTGACATTGCCACAACGTGGTTTTCACCATCAGTTCCCTTTTTCTTTTTCTTTTTAAATTTTTGACTGAGAAACTTGATATACTCACTTTCCTTTCATTGGTGGAAGAAGGGTAAGGTTCACAAGCATTGAGATAGTAGGCCAAGGTGTAGTCATTGGGGAAGTCAAGAATAGGAGTAGGGTCTATATTAGTCCAATCAATTAGATTTGGGTTTATTAGGGACATGGAGTCAGACTTTGGAAAGGACAACATCGCGTTAGCGTCAAGACTATTAACCGGCATGACATGTTCTGTTAAGTCAATTTCTTTGATGTTTATATCAATAAGAGTTAGATCATCATAAAAGGGTCGTTGTTAGTTATATGCAGACCAAACTCTAGTGACTCATCATTGGAACTGTCATCTTCATTTCTCCATAAAAGGAGGCTTCTTTCTTGTCACATTTGAACTTCTTCTAGACTTAGGAAAGCACCAGTCTCTCCATCAATGACAGGGAGAAGGAACTCTTCCTCTACTTCAGGAATATCAATGTTGTTTGGAGTAGTGTTAGAATGTTCACGAGGTACTGAGGGAGCCACAAACATGTGAATTGTATCTATTTCAATGTCTTCTATGGTGATAGATAGCTCATCCCATTCATAATCATGAGAGTCAATGATTTCATCATCAGATCTGTTTAAGTATTCAACAATAGTTATCTGGTGTACTCGGTTAGCTATCTATGGATCAAAGTGCGGTAGATCAAGGACATGTGTGATTGTGACCAACTACCCCCAGTTAGGATGTAAATCTTGTTGTTGAGGGGTGTCTTCAGTAACTGTTGCTATCAATGGTATCTCTGGATCAACTGCTGCTATGTCTCCTACCTCTTGAATAGGAGGTTGTGTTAACAAAGGGGTGTGAAGATCTTGTGGTACCTCAAAGCTTGGTACATAGCACTCTCCTTGATATTTGGGATTCTCTGTGCCAACATGTAATAACCTTTCATAGAACCACAACTCTAGCTCTATCTCATCTATTTCATCACTCCCTTTGTCAGAGATCAGACTATCTTTTGAAGCAGGTTTGTCAGATTCAGTATTAAAACCTAGTCCTATATTGTCTCTGGTATTCCTGAACTCCATGTGTATAGGTTCAATAAGTCCTCTTCCCGTGTCGCTTAGAGGTCCCTTTCCTTTATATCCCATTTGCTTGACGAGGTCATATCCTTTACCATACTATTATGGAGATATCTTTACATGTTTGACCTTTGCTTCCTTCGGTTCTCCTTTGTAAAGCCAGTCCAAGACTGCCTGTTCTTTTGTGTTATCTAAAGAAGATGTGGATGCCTTTATCATGCCAGTTGCTTTGTGGATTTCTGGCTCCTTGGATGTAGTAGGTGTGAATATCAAGGAAGGTTTTCCATAGGATCTTGGTGACACCTGAAGTTTTGTCAGGGATGGAGTCAGGTCTAGTTTGTATTCTCCCATACCTGTTTATTCAAGTTTTAAGGTTTTGCCAAAACTCTTCATAACCATGTCCTTGGTAGTCTCAGGAGTGACCTCATCCATAACCTCTTTGTTATGTGGAATAATACTACCTACTTTGATATTGTTACAAGTATAATTAGCATCCACAGGAATTGTCACTTCCACCCCATTATGTGGGAGCTTGATACACTGGTGGTAAGTAGATGGTACAACTTGCATTTCGTGAATTCATGGTCTCCCCAACAGGATATTGTATACTAGGGATAGATCCAGAACTTGACATATGACATTCCTTTCAATTGGTTTGACTCTGATGGGTAGAACAATAAGACCTTTAGAGGATCTTTCTTCCTCATCATAAGCTTTGATAGTTATTTTTCTTCTAGAGTCAATGGTCTATTCTAAGAAACCCAGTTTCCTGATTAGATTAAGTGTACAAATATTCAATCCTGTGCCTCCATCTATCAATACGTGTCTAACACGATATTTATGAATGAGGTCTTGCAATATGAAGGGGTTGATTATGTGGGTGTGTCAATAACTTATCATCCTCTTTAGAAAAGGAGAGATAATGTGGTGCAAAGATGTGATTCACCATCACTTGGAATTTGTTTATATCAAGGTCCTTTGATACATTTGCAGCGTGTAGGGCTTGTTCTAGGATTTCCCTATGTACTGTGGATATTTTGAGAAAATAAAAAATGGAAATTTTGGTAGAGGTTCGTTGCAATTGGTCTACCAAGTCATACTTTGTTGCAGGAATAGTAACCATGTGTTTCACTGCTGGTTTGGGAATAGTAATGATAGGAACCTTGGATGTTGTTGCTAGTTTTGGGGAAGAATTGGGTCCTTTGATTGTGACCTGTGCTTGGTTCTGAGTTACTGCATTCGATTGGGAAGAAACACCTTTGATTGTGACCACATTAATTGATTCAATTTTAATGTCTAGCATATTGATCACATTATCATTATTGGAGTAGGTGTATTTTACTTCATTACCTTTTCCTTTAGCTGTTTCCCCTTTTTCATAATTAGGAAATGGTTTATTGAATGTTGTATGATCTTCATTGGTAGTGTGTCCATCCACTTTGATCTTTCCACCTTTGATGAGGTCTTGAATAACATTTTTAAGTTTAAGGCAATTATTAGTCTTATGTCCTTTGTTCTTGTGAAAGACATAGTAGGAATTATCATCCCACCACCTTGGTTTGACTGTTGGTTCCCATGGTTTGGAATCTGTGATTGTGAGAACTTTGTTGTCTAGAAGTGTCTTCAAAACAATCTCGAGTAGCTCTCCCAAAGGAGTGATTGTTCTTTGAGGTTTTGAAGTCCATGTCTGACCCTTTCTATTATCATTATTTTCTTTGGGTATGGGGGTTGTTACCTTGGCATCCTTGCTTTCATACTGTTGGTTAGATTGAATACTTCAGGTTTAGGACCAACATTGGTTGCATCTACTACACCATCGTTGACAACATTTTTGTTCTATTTCCACCATTTAGGTTTGGAGTTAGAGTTGTTAGGTTTGTTTTCACTTTGAAGAGTGATCTCCCGCTTTCTAACCATAACTTCTTTGATACAGAGGGAGTTTTTAATCATCCTATCAAAACTAGGGGAATCTTGCATTTGCAATGCGTAGTTCAATTTTGGTATCAAGTTATTGACAAAGATTTCCATCTTCTCCAATTCAGGGATAGCTCTTGAGTACTGTGCAAATATTTTCCTCCATCTTTGGAGGAAGTGTGTAAATGATTCACCGATCTTTTGTTTAGTATTACATAGATCCATCATAGTAACATCATGTTGGATGTTGTAGGAGTAATGTTGAATAAATTATTGAATCAACTCCTCAAAAGTTTTGACCTTGGGCATAAGTTTCAAAAACCACTCCATGGCATTGCCTCCTAGACTTCTAGGAAAAAGCCCCATGAGGTAAGTAGGTTCATGCATGTACTCTATGCTAAGAGCACAAAATTGCCGAACATGATCATGTGGATCAGTCTCTACCGTATACTTGTTGTATTTTGGCCGTGCCACATTCAGAGGGAATAAAACCATAGTGATACTCTTGTTGAAAGGAAATGGACAAATGGAGTCCACCGAGTATTTCATTTTGGGTTTAGCCTTCTCTTGCTTGAGAGTCACAAGTTCCATTTGCATTAAGGTAAGTTGTTTGGAAAGAATAAAAATAGGAGTCAGTATCTCCTTTTCTTTTAGTTGTTCCACATCATAATCCAGGGGTAATTTTATGCCAGTGGATGCTAAGTGGAGAAAGTATTTCTCTTTATCTTCGTCAATCATCTTTTCTAGTATCTTGTGGAACCTCCTACTTTGTTTGAGTTTATCATACTCTTCTTCAGTGATGTCCTCCTCACTGCCTGATTCAAATAGAGGATGTTCAAATGTGGGTTCTTCTTTTTCATCGATATCTTCATGATTTTGGATTTTTCTATTGTCATATTCGTCAAAATCCTTACTCCATGATCTGTCCATTTGTGGAGAGTCTAGATTGAGAAGGGAACTGTGAGATGTTTCTCCTTGAAAGTGTGGTGATTTAGGAGGCACTTTTGATCCTTTAGAGGTGTACTTGTTGCGTCTTGTGTTAACCATGTATCCATATCTCAACTCCATCAAAGTTTCCTGAGAGGGTCAGGCAGTATCTCGAATCGTTCAAGTGAGTGTGTCTAGGTGGAAGTATCATTTGAGTTTTGGTGGAAGTAAATGACTCCAGCGTCAGAGGGTTAGAATGCCGTAATAGTGAGCTAGGAACCAAGTTGTTGTAATAAGCGGACATACCATACGTATTGAGACGGATAATGAAAAACTGACTAGACATACAAGGTAGACGTTTGAAAAAATATCTCGACACAGCGATAGGGAGACCAGAAAAGACAACAGGGGTAGACTAAAGAGCCAAAAGGGTATCCAAATCAACTGAGACTTTCTGAGAAACCATTCTTCAAGTGCCCACTATCCTAGATGCGAGCCTAGAAATACAGGATGCAAGCTACTGATGACCCTAGATGCGAGCTGGAATCCTAGATGTGATGATGTGTTAACCAGATGTGAGCCAGGATACGAGATGCGAGCCAGGATACCAAAAATGATCCAAGACATCCAGGATGTCTGTCATATTTGATCAGTTTTGAAAAATTTGTTTTGGAAGTGCGCAAAGTTTGTCTGATTGTAGTTTTGCATTCTAAGACCTGTCAGTGAATGAAAACACATGTGTAGACCCAGGTTTGAAATTTGTTGCTTGTTTTGAAAAGGTTATCTTTTTAGTGATCTTTCAGTTACATCAAGCATTGTTGCATTGTTAAAGGGTGAAACATGCACACATATTATCCCTATTTTCTAGGTGGAGGATGAAAATCCTTGCTCATTGACTTAGGTATACACTCAAATGCTAATCAGAATACAACCATCACCAAGCACGCAATGGCTCCAGTCATGATACTGTATTAGCCAACTCCAAATGCAAGTGAGTGCATGATATGATGAGTGTCTTGGGACAATTACTTTTTGCCTTGCACAAGGATTATCACCCTTTTGGGGGTGAATAAGGAATTCTTTCAGTTTAAATGTTGTCTATGATTGGGCAATCCATTCAAAACCGTCCCCCATAGAATTACACAAGGAAAAATTGAGGTGTATAGACCTATGAGTACTCAAATATGTGTAGTATTGCAAGCAAGATTCAAGTGGCTCCACTCTACACACACCCAAGCATGTTCAAGGAATGATGTCAAAATTCCATGAACAAAACTGGCTCCGTCTTCTGAGGCTTTGGCCTACGAGGAAGCGATTATTTATAGTGAGTTGGAAGGGTTGGCGTAAAACCTGTCCTCACTTGGGTCATTCCCGGGAGATTTTTTCCTCAACCAACAGGCCCTCTACTATTAAATAAGTGTACAAAGGATTGGCGAGCATAGGATGTCTAGATTTCTAATTCCTCCGAAGAAGAAGAGCATACTCTCCTAATCTATGCCATTTTCTCCCAAAACAGATTCAAGCAAATAGTTCATTCCCTCAAGCAATGTTGTGCTTGATTTAAGATGTTCCTTTTTAATAGAAAACATAATGCTTTGAAAGGAAAGTTTGCTTGTTCAATTAATCCACAATTTTAGATGAGTAGCTTGTTCAATTTCTGATCCCCAAAATTTAGACAATGTGATTGTTCATTTAGCCCACAATTTTAGTGCTTTGAGTTGTTCATTTATTGATCCCAAAAGAAATTTATTTATGTTTGCTTGGCTCAGTTATCCCCAAATTCCTTTCAGCCCATAAACTGAGGTGTGAGTTTATGATTTTCCTTAAAAAAGAAAAGAGCATAGTTCTCTAGTCACTTTAGTGGAAGATTAGAAAATGTTACTAGTGTAAAAAGCATGCAAATAGAGGTCAAGATGAGGGTTAGGCAACCTGAAAAACCACATTAGTATTATTTGTCCAACTCCCAAGAAAACCTTTGATAGCAACCCGCAAACACTTTTAGGCTGCTTTAAAAGACAAAACCCACAATGATCAAATTGTTAGAGGTTAGGAAAATGAAGTACGCAAGATTTTTAACCAGATGTGAGTCTAAAGTAACAGGATGCAATACCATATACCAGATGCAAATTCTTGTCACCAGATGTGATTGAATGTTCCCCAGATGCGATTCTAAACCAAAAATGATCCAGGAAATCCTGGATGCAAGCCTCAATTTTTGCGGTGTGAGGGCGTATCCCAGATGTGAGCCAAAATGACCAGATGTGATTCTGGACCTGAAAACAAGGAGGAAAGATTAGTGAAAAATAAGTTTAAAAATGAGGCAAATCTTGAATCGAGCCCCACGGTGGGCGCCAGAAATGTTTGTGTGATTTTTGTACCTGTTAAGAGAGACACAACACTTTAATAGGTCATTGCATTAGTAGAAAACATGGTTAGATGAGCATATAAATAAACTAAAATAAACCTATTGCTTTCTAACTAAGAAGAGTATGATAAGAAACATGATAGCCCTCAGATTATGCTACTATCAGTGACATATATGACTTAGCATGAAAGATTTGAGTTAAAACAAACTAAATGATAAGAAAACATGCATATTTAACTCTAAAATGAACATAATAACAATGCATGAACATGAGAAACTAAATGGAATATGAGTCTATATGAATCCTAACAACATACCAATGTATTTTCAATATGAGTTATGCGCTTATTTGTGCTCAAAAACACCTTCTATTTATAGAATAATGAGGAGAGAGAGGGGGGACAAGGTGCATTAATGGAGTTGAAAATCTCATTAATGGTGTGTAAGAGGAAATAAATGCCAAAGGCATTCAATAGGCATGGTGGAGACATGGGCTTAAGGAATCTACATTAACGAGGCATTAATGAGAGCCTTAAAGAAGCATGGGAAGGGTGTAAGGCAAGCTTGAGAAGGTGGACTTGAGGAAAGGAATCTTGAGATTCCTTGACTTTGTCAAGTGGGTGGAGTCCTTAATCATTCCTTAAT
>MU225026.1:2435500-2457518 GCA_018584345.1 Thuja plicata | reverse complement strand
GGGTGAATGGGTTGGGATAGGTTTGAACCCAAAGTCAAAGTGGTTGAAGTGGGTTAGGTTAGGGGTTTAGAGGAATATTAATGAAATGAATAAAACTTATTTAATTCATTCAAAAATAGGATATTAATTATTTAAGCCTTTTAATTGCTTTTTAATAATCAATAGGACTATAGCCAATTTATTTAAATTAATTAGGCTAGGGGAATTGGTTCATTTGCAAGTGAGCAATTGATTTAGGACATTATTTAATTCCTTTATGATTAAATACTATAGCCATGTTTTAAATTTGATTTGTTTTAATTGGTTTGAATTGATTTGAATTATATGGATGTAGTAGTTAATATAATTTAGTGATAAAAATCACCTAGGACATTAAATCTAAAAAAAAGAATTATGCCAATGTAATATTGTCGTGACATAATTGGGGGTATGATCACACTTAGGGCAAATAGGGTTTATGGTCAGAGCATACCAAATCCAGGTGGTTACACTAGTATGGGAACATTGACCATCATATTTGTGGTGATCGATGATTTTGTTTCTATAAATATAGAGAAGGTTCCAAGTACTTTAAAATTATTATTATATATAGTCCAATTGCAATTTACTTATTGATCACTCTTTTTGATCTAATAATTTGATGACTTTTTTTGTAGGCAATGATGTTTTTTATAAAAATCTAAATGATCTTATATTTGGAGATCTTTGGGCTCACCATACATACATGGTGGAATGCCCAAAATCAATAATTAAAAGTTGAACTCATAAGTCGTTTAGTTGTGTTACATTCGGAAATGACACATTCGAAAAAATGAAGGCCCTTCATAAAGATGACACATATCTAAAGTATGTGAGGGACCAATATAGGACACATTTAGAGAAGAACAAAAAGTACAAGTGCCCCCCCATGATTCTAGAGAGGGAGTGGAAGGACATGGTTTCCGATGGAAATGAGAAAGCAGAAAAGAGAAAAGGACATACACCGCCGAGCGAAAGATGGTATGTGATACTATCAACAATGTAATCATGTACTAATTACTTTTTATTTTTACATAACCTAACATATTTCAAACTTTTCATAGGCTTCCTGACACATCGAAGGAAACAAAGGTGATACTAGAAAAACATGGGCGACACAAACTTGGCTCTAGTGGTTATATGAAAGTTTCCGCACGAATTATAAGTATCAATAAATGAAATATCACACATAAATAATACATTGCAAACATTTTTTTTAAATCACACAATAGAACAAAAATTCATGATATTATGCAAAAATGCATGGCTTTGAATTCAATAGAGTGCCCATAGAAGATAACATGAAGATTGCCTTCCAGCAAGGCTATGGAGCCGTGGCTGAACGCCTAAGAAAATTGAGAGGGAAAACACAAGCTTCCAGTGCATCCATCATGCAAGTAAATAACATAAATAAAAATTATTTAAAATTGAATACTTGAGCAATAATCTATTTGACATTAATTTCCACCATAAAGTGACTATATTTGTTTTAAATAAGAATTCAATGATAACAATGCACATGACATTGGAAAGAAGCATGCTGAGGTTGGAGCACAACCTGCACATGATGAAGATCATGGTGTGCATCCTGGTACTGGAGGTATTCATGTGCTATACTTTTTTTTAATGTAATTATTAATACAATTAAACATATTTAATTGTAATTGGTGTACTAATTAATGTAACCCTTTTTGAGAGCATGTAGAGTGTGGTGAACAAGTGGAGCATGATCAGGATTGAAAACATCAGGAAAGTGATGTGCCCCCATAAGGTAAAGAGGACCACTATTATTCTTTTAAATGAAGTTAATTGCAATTGGTGTATTGATGAATGTAACCTTTCATGTTTCAACTCTAGAGGATTTAGAAGGTGTTCAAGGTGTTGAGGATGAGGGTAGACGACATGATCAAGAAAATTATGTGGCCTCATTAGGTAAAGAGCACCCTTGTAATTTATTTTAATTAATGAAATACTTGTAACAATAATACAAATCTTATGAATTTAACCCATTTCTTTGTTATTGTGGCGGACCCCCCTTTACATAGGCCTTCACATCGTGAGTACACGATTAGGCATAAGGCACGATCAAAGGGCACAACACCTGAAGAGGGGGAAAATGATGGATAAACTGATGCTCCACTTAGTCTTTTCTCAGCTTATAAAATTAAAAAAAGAAATGATTAATGAATGAATTTTATGTTTTAATGAATGTAATTATGTATTAATGAATGTTAGGTGTTAATGAATGTTATGTGATAATGAATTAATGTTATATTTTATAAATAGATGAAAGAATGAATGAATTTTATATGTTAACTGGGAAGTTAGAATGATGTTAGGGGGGAGGGGCCAAATTTTCTTCCACCTTCACGTAGTTGGCCTTGTTAAGTAGAGAATATTAAACTATTCTTGAAACTAAGAGAAGCTCAACAAGGTAACAAACTTTTCAATATTTCATTATGCTCCATTGTTAATGTTATTGAATAATATGTATTGAATCTTAATTGCAGGGTCCAATAGAGCCAACACGAACAACATCACAAGAAGTTACTTAGTGGATACCATCATAGGTAAGGTCCTTGATTAAGATTTTGTTGTTTATATTCATATTGTTGATTACATAAAATAGATTTTTTTGTTTTATTCATATTACTGATTAAATAGGCAAAGATTCATTTAACGTTTAATGACCACAATGGTTTCTAGGGGCTTGAAACCATCACCTTAATACTCTCCAAAAATCCTTCCTTCACAAACATCATCAACACACAATAAAAAGTTAGTTCCTCTTGTTGTACAATTAGGACTAGGCATACAAACTCTAAGACAATAACAATATTTCAAATTTGAAACATCCTCCAAGTCCTTATTCCTATGGAACATAACCTACCCCCCACTTTGGAAACCATTCCAAGTCCCTTATATAGTGTCAAGCCCCTTTCTCATCCTCCAATGCATACAAATACAAATACAAATGAACATCCTCCAATGACTCGAAGCATCATATGGCCCAACGACAGGAAGAGAGAGAGAGAGATATGGATGAACATCCTTTAATGACTACTTAATGAAGCATCAGATGTCCAAAAGAAAGGAAGAGAGAGAGATATAGATGAAAATCCTCTCTCTCTATTGTTGTCTTTAGGGCATTTGAAGCTTGAAGTTCTGATCGATCTTTCAGACTAAGAGAAATACTTGACATCATCAGATTGGTTGAAATATTTTGTATTTTGTCTTCAAAAAAATTTCTAGAAGAAGGTATCAGTGAGAGGTTTGGATATATTTGAAGCCAGGTAATTGACTAAATTACCTAAATCATTGACTAAATTAAGTTTATAAAATTGTAATTTGTTTGGTTAAATTTTTCACTTTCTACCACATAAGCTAATATGTAAATGTTGATAAATATTGGTTATAGATTAGGCAAGGAACAATTCAGGTATGCTTACCCTTCAAAGACTCATTTATGGATGAATTTTAGTATGATTTACATGGAAATAACTCACCATTGCTAATTCATTTTGTTACAAGGGGCTGAATCCATTGATGTTCATATTTTCTTTAAGATGGATCAATACAACCTATGTGGGAAGGTATAAATCTATATATTTTCAAGTTTTATTTCCTCTCTTGGATTTTCAAGAGCTATTGTAACCTCTTGATGTCATATTTTTGGATACTTTTCCATGGGTAGGATAACATGATTGTTTTGAGATTGGGTTAGATACACTAACTGATGTAGGAGCATCTTAGGATCTTAGCAATATTGCATCAACCAAAAATATTTGGTTTCTTGTTTGATTAGTCTATTATTTCTGTTAGCGGTCGATGTTCTTTTATGTTGCAGTCGCTATAGTGTGTTTATGGCTTCATTTGGACCTCATTCTATGATCACACATCATTTGGATTCATCATGCATGCAATTTTGCAGATTCTTTGCATGATTGTCCTGTTCTTCATTTTTCTAGCCAGTCATTATGTTTTTTGATCAATTCACGATCTTCCGATGGGAATCTCTGTGTGCAATTGTGGTAGGTCAATATTACATTTGAGGCCAAATTTCTATGATCGCATCTCTCATTTCTCTTATTGGAGGTTTTTCCAGATGATTTAGGTCCCGACCTATTTATTGTGTCAGGTTTCTCAATTATTGGGAAATGTGCTTTTCTGGCCAACCTAATGTTGTGATTGCTTTATAAGCTTATGGACATGTTCCTAAGGGGCAGAGTGATTTTCATAAGATTATTTGGTGTTAGTTGGCTAGGGTTTGTAAGAGGTTTTCTGATCATAATAAGGCATGTATTCTTGAAATGCGAGACTACATGTTGCAGATCTATTGTAAATGATTTTCTAAGAATAATAGAATGTTGATCTTCCATTCTATCCATCTTGGCTTGTTGTTCTAGTTATTTTATGTTGTGTTGTATCAATTACAAGGATTAGACTGATCTTTTGGGGTTTCTCCATCCTTGATTGCATCACTAACTCTATATGCTGATGTAATTTAATTTTGTAATCATGATCAAGACCTTGTATTTTCCAAATTGTTTGCATAAAATGATGTATTTTCCATTGTGCTTTATAATTAATAGTTTATATTTTTCACAACTAAAAAATAATGATGTACACCCTCCTCTAATTGTCTTAAGGTGAGGAGTATGGTGCAGGGGCACCTAACATGACCTCTCTAATGCTTTGGTACAAGACTCCATATTGTTTCCTCAAGGTCTGATTGCTTGGCAATTATTCATTGTTTGAATGTTGTTCAATGAATGTCTCATAATAAAGGGATATAGGAATAGAATTTTCAAGTGTATCCATGAATTTCTATTCCAAGTTACAATTAGTATGTTCCTACACTGTTATCAGATAGAAATATTGCAATCCTATGGTGTGCTGTGATCAGTCATGGGTCATTGATGGAGTCTTTTTTTTCCCTTGGATGAATTAGATTTGGATCATGCCTAGTAGAGAAACATAGTGTACTTTGGATGCTTAGGATTATATAGGAGGGATGCATACGAGGGTGGAGGAATTGTGATAAAAAATTAGAGTGGGAGAGTATTGACTGTTTAAAGAAAATTTGAAAAGGAAAGTGTGAGTTCTTTTTGTTGGGATTAATGGAAAGCATGTACTGAGAGGGGAGGGGTGAATCAGTACCTCTAATACTTTTGTATTCCTTTTATCAATTAACCTTTGTAATCAATTGTATATCCATTCAATCTGATTTAAACTATCTTGATGTGAGTTATATCAATTCATAACATTAACATACATGTGAACATTCATAGAAACATTCATGAATGTAAATTGACACATAACACAAGATATGATATCACAGAAAACTCCTGTGAGGAAGTAAAAACTGCGGTGGGGATGGCACCCACAAAATCTTCACTATCTGTAGATTAGAAGGGGTCGGTTAAGGCTTATAATTTGATCACTTATGATGATCTACCCTGTTAGGAGTATCGGTGGAGACCTGTTAAAGTCTACTCTGTTAAGATCTTTAGCAACACTATTGAGTGTGCACTCAATTAAGAGATTTGTTGTTGGATGGTTAAATCCACCTTCCTTGAAAGGATTTTTACACTTTTCTCCACTTGTTAGAATGATAGAAAATTACAACTTGACCTGGTAAATGCAATATCCTATTTTTGATATAGATCCAGTTTAGTTAACATAAAAATATTATCACCTAATTATGATTGAATAATACCTCTGATTCTTGGTATGCTCTGTTCTTGTTTCTTGCTAACCAAATTCACCTTTTGCTATCCCTATTATTGAAACTCTCAATCTGATCCATAGATGTTTTCATTTGATTCATTCATGTTCTCCTCTCTCTTCACATCATCTATTCATCCATGTCAATGAATGATTGCATCATCTATTTATAGATGGATTGACTTCATCGAGTTTTGATAAAAACAATGTTAATTCTAGGATCAGGTTTATAACTTATACCTAGGTCTCCTAGTCTATGTGTTTTAAATCAGTTAGACTGATTAAAGCACTTACATTCATGTATCTTTTCCCTAAAGAAATGGATTTAAAACAATTAAATATCCTATAAATAGAATACACTTGCTTTATTTGACGTGGAAGTCAGATCCACTTTTTGTGGGCTGCAACTAACTTTCAGTTCTGTCAGTCAGTCATGCTTGACTGTGCTTCGGTTTTGTTCTGTCAGCTGCACTGTAACTGTCTTTTCATTCCACACTGTAACTTGCATATCAGGTTCCTATGTCAGGTTCCACTTTATCTTTCTATCTTTTCAATTTTGATTTACACACTAACTTGTGTCATCGGTTCTCTATGCACTTAGTCATCTTCGATGATCTCTTAGTATCTGATCTTTGGTTTTCTCATCTCCTATCTTTTGGTATAAGCTTACCGAAAGTGTAGTTTGCATAATAATGGAAAATTAATGTCATCAATCTCCCCCTTTGACATTAGTATAAAAAACTGATATGTGTAAAATACTAACAAAATGTTAAGTATATACAACATATATAATCCTTAGTCATTTAATGACTCCCCCTATGTATATGTCGGTATATCTGTACATATGATGTCTTTCCTTCTACAAATTTTCATCATTTTCTCCTTTTTACTCATACTATCATTTTCATCATATAACTATATCATATACATATCATATTTACCATTTTCCCATCTGAATGAATGAATGTACATATAATCATTTTCCCCCTTTTTTGATATTAAGGGAAAAGGTGTTTACCTTTAGAGCTTATAAAAAATATGGGAATGTGAAGACTTAATGTCTTCCATCATTTTCTCCCATTGTTCTTTGAGGTTCTCCAGAGCCATGTGCTCGAGTGTAATCTTGGAGTGCATATCATAGATGCTAACGACTGTAGACATCTCTGGGGTTGTTGTCAGTTGTCTTGTTGAACTGATATGTTATTGGAGCAGTGTAAGATTCAGTAGAAGTTGATCTTGGAGCTCGGTTACTTCTTCCCTGAAATGTGTTTCTACCTCCCACAGTTCTTGCCTTAATCATTTAATCTTAATTATCTTCTGATAATGCAGTTTGACTACATTATCTCCATTGGTGGTTAAGCTCTATGCACTATTTGCTAGATCGGTATCTAGCTTTGCAATGTTGTCACTATTCTCCTTAGTGAACTTTTATATTGTGTTCAATTTTTGAATTAAGGCTATAGATTCAAATATGATTGGATCCAATTTAGATATGAATTCTGATAGCTTTACCTTACTGCCACTTCTTGGCTGATGTTCTTTATGAGCTTCTGTTGGTACTTCATCTTATCTCTCTCCTTTATTGCCTTCTCAATATCAATGTTTCGAGTTGTGATTGTGTTGGTGAGGGTAGCTAATTGATCAAGTATTGGATTGATTTGATCAATATCAACATCGGGCATAATTTGATGTAGTATGTCCTATGTTGTCTCTAGTACCATGGAGTCCCTGTGTTGTTTCTTCAGCTTCTCTTGCAATGCCTTCCTTTGGCATATCTATCCATATTCCTGTAATGCTTCAAAGTCAAGTGTAGAGGGGTCACACTTTGGTATTTCTATGAGTTCATCCAATGTGACCTCTAACTTGTTCTTTGATTTCTTCTTCTTCTTCTAAGACTCAGTAGAATGTAAAACCATTTCCAATTTCTTGACCTTCTCTGTTGTTCTTGATGAAGTGACCTGTTGTGCTTCTTTCTACTGCTTGGCATCAGTTTTAGCTCATCGGTTGTCTACAAACGTCTCCACACTCACCTTAACATTGTTGGTAGCACTCTTGTCGATTTCCTTAGGAGTACCATCTTTTGGTTTGTCTCCTTCATTAGTGTCCTTTGCTTCATCAGTCTTGGTTTATTCATTCTTGTATTGAGTATCTGTATCCTTTTCCTTATCTCCTCCAATAACCTTGTTAGTGTCAGTTACATTTTGAGTATCTTCGATGTCTTTCTAACCATCAGTGTTATCCTTGTTTGCTTCTTCCCCTGCATCCTTTGGAGTATCCTTCTCAGGTGAATTGCTTGATTCTTGCATGATATTGATAGCTTGTATCAATATTGGCAGTTTTCCTAGAATGTTCACCTGCGCAGTATCAACTGTTGTGTCCTGCTCATCAGTTTTGTCCTTTTTCAGCAGTGACATCTTCATCCTTATTCACTTCCTCTGCTAGGTCATCAGTAATTTCAATGACATTAGTATCCACAATGTTTTCATTTATGGTGTCTTCCCATGTTTCATCTACAACATCTGTAGTCTCATTGCCTGTTGTATCATCTTCTTCTTTATCTAACTCAATGGATATGTCATCTTGAGTTGCCTTGTCAACATCTTGTTGTTGAAGGTCTTTTTTGGGGCTATCCTCCTCAGTAGGTCTGTTCATGATTTTGAACCATTTCTTATTACTTTCTTGCTCAATCTCTATAAGCTTTCCTTCAAGAAGTTTGTATGCTCTCAACTTCGATGAGAACTCCTTTTTATACTTTTCCATCATCTCATCAATTTCAATCTTCTTTGATTCAGGTGGCATGAGAGAAAGAAGTAATCTCTCTCTTATCTCTTTCTCACTCTTCAATGCAAATGTCCAACAAGAGTATAATCTATCCAAGAGTTCCCTTGGTACATAACTGCCTTCAAATTATATTGGTACATATTTGAAGTTGTACATTTTTTCTATCATGGCATCCTCAATTTTATTTTGATATTCTAGATTTAGTTTTGGCCATCTTCTAATGTTTGGATCTATAATGGATCCAAAATTTGCAATATATACACAAATTCCATCAATAGAGTCAGGTTCTTTTACCTTGACACTTTTTGCTTCAATAGATTCATCCTGCTCCGTGTCCTCTATATCCTCTTGGGTTCTTATGAATTTCTTTCCTTTCTTGTTTTGCCCTCTTTTCGGTGCGGGAGCTTTCCTTTTGTAAGTCCTAACCTTTCCCTTCTTTAGAGGTGAAGGAGTAGAATCTTTTGATGTTTGGCTTCTTGTTCTAGAAGCAACTATTCTCCTTGACCTTTTAGTTGGTGGAGGAGGTGGTGAATCTGACTCTATTTCCTCTGAGTCATCCTTTCCTTCATCTTTACCGACAGATAACCATTCTTCAGTTTCTTCCTCCTTTTCAACTTCTTCATCTTGTTCAACTTCTTCCTTGGTTTCTGACAATATATCTTTTAGATTCTTCACCATCTTTTCTTTCTTTATGACAAATTTATTCACAACTAGGCTAGATTTGATTCTTGTCTTGGCCTCTTCATATGTTCCAAATTTTGGTTTTTTCTTGTCCAATGGTTCATTGATCAAGGCATCAATTACCTTAGTTGCAAGATCAATGTTAATCTTATACTCTAATGGTTCTAACCATACTGTCCTTGGTACAACATGTTTGATATATGTATTGTCAGTGTCAACCATGAAGCATATCTCATCCTTATATTATTCAATGAGTTTCTCGGGGATTCTTACCCTCTTTTGCATTTGGTCTTTGAATACATTGAAGTATTCATCCATGACTATCTCAAAGTTATCATCCAGTGTAGCTATGTGCTCACTGATTTGCATGGTGACCAGTCTGGTGCTGTCCTATTTAACATCTCCAACCGATGGGGATGTTTCTTGAAAATAAAAGAAGATACACATTATTAATGAGACAAACTTACAAGTGTTTGACTTGGCATTCCTGATAGTCTTTAGATTGTCTTTCAATTGATTTAGGAGTAGCTCAGATAATTCTAATTGTGTTCCCTTCTTCACAATTTTGAGCACTGTGTCCACTGCACGTGATGCTATGCTGTTCAATCTGCTCACCTGGAAGAATTTATAGCCCATAACACATGCACCGAACTTGATTTCATCATCGGTTATTGTTGTAAATTTTATTCCTCTACCATCCCATTTGGCTCTTGTCATTTTCTCGGTCTCGACCTTTGGTGGATGCTTTAGTACCTTAACTTTATCGGTTATGGGGTAACTGGTGACTGCATGAATGATGTCTCAGGTTATTACCTTCGGTTCATCAATTCATAGCTTGTTGTTATGCATTCGGCATAGCACTAACTGAATCTATTCAGTTTTGAAAACATTCAGAAACATTAGGGAATTGGTGAGCCCTTTTACTTCAATATGTTTGTATTTTTCCTTTAGTGTTCCATCATTGTTGCACAACTTCTTGTAAGCTTCTTCAACCTTTGATGTTCCTATCTCTGCAATCTTGCAGTGTATGAATGATCAAACATCTTCCACTAGTAAAACCCTAGCTGGAATGCGTGAAAATGCACCAACAATATCGGGTTGTGAGGAAACCTCAGGATGGATCTTATAGTTGGGTTCCTCACATGCCAAATTGTTAATGAGTTTGAACTCATCTTTCTTTTCATTCTTGGATTTCACGGTTTGTGAAGTCGAGGCCATTTTCAGCAATTTAGGGCTTCTTGCGTAATGCGTAAAAATAGAGTTGTCAGTTCTTTGGAACTTACTATTTACTATAGCAAAGATTCTTGATCTACTTAGGAGTGTTGTTTTTTGAGTCCTAATCGCTCTGTGATCTCTTCACTCTGTGCTTAAAAATTGCCTTGGTCGCTCTGCTCTGGGTGTCGTGAACAAATGAGTTGTTCTGATGCCCTATTTATAGACATTGCCATAAAACACATGCCATAAATGCCTACCAACTCCTCAGTGTATGAAGACTAAGTTTTTCAGTGAAGACTTTACTTCCTTTGGTGACACTTAAAACATTTCAGAGCAGTCGCTGTTCACTTTTCTTTTACCGACAGGTTTCTCTATCATTGACAACTTGATCATTTGCTTGTTTACCAACGAGGCTCGGTTTATACTTGGAAACTTTTCTTTCAACCCACACTTCTTGGTATATGTAGGCAATCTTAGCTTTGAGTGTATTCTGACGGGTTTCAGTATATATGCCCGAAAGCATAGTTATCACATATTTTAACAAGTAATACCATGATGCATCTTTCTTATGCTAATTTAGCATTATATCAATATAATATGGAACTGCTGTAAAATAATAGCTTGGGTACTGCAATTTGATACTTACTTCTTTTGCTTAAGTGGGGGTGGTGATGTCACCGGAACCATTGGATGGGGTGTCACCATTTGTATTGCTCATTCTAGCTTCATCATTGCTTGAAGATTTTCTCCACATCTTGTCTCTTTCCCTCTGGATATCTTCAATGGTGTTTCCATTGGGATATTTTCTTATTTCTGTCATTCAGTCTCTGCAGTCTTTCTTGATATGACCAACTTTATGACAGAGTAAGCATGCCATTCCGGGGTTAGTCTAGCCTCTAAACTTTCTTATCCACTTTCTCATATAGTTTGAAGCAATGTGACCATATCTTCCACATGCTGTACAATTTGTCCAAGTATTGTATTCCTATACATACTGATTATCGACTCTCTTTGGTTGATAGGGAGTTTCTTGACCTTTAGGCTTCCATGCTTGCCTTTTCTTTTTCCAGCATTCAAGAGTTGTGTGCCCATTCATTTTGCATGTAGGACAATATTTTTCCATGTAGGTTTCCTTCTTTGGTTGTTTCATCTCAGAATAACATTCATATGCTTTATGTCATTTCTTGTTACATTTATAACAAAATCCTATGAATGAAGATGTAGATTTAGGAATACCTTTCATTTTTCCTCTGCATACATTTGATGGCCTTTCTTTCCATAGTGATTTCATGTAATATTTATTGGTCTTGAATTTGTGTAAACATTCTTTGGATCAACTTGATTTGATGATTCTCCATTTTTCGTTAAAACCTAGACTGGTATTGTTGTTGACTCTTCGTTGTCCTTCAAGAAAATCATCCATTCTTTTATTGCTTTCTTCAGCTTTCTTGATAATTTCATTATGCTGTTGCTGAATTCTTATTTCATGTTTCAACTTTTCATTCTCATCCCTTAATTCACTGATAGCTTCTATTCTTTCAATGAGTTCAACATTTAATCTGTTTGCTTCTTGACTCATAAGAATAATCTAATTTGTAATCTCATGGTGATGCTCTATAAGTCTTTGTATTTCAGACTCTTTTTCTTGTATCTTTTCTGTGATCTTTCTTCTATCATCAATAACTAGTGTTCTTTCTTTCTCAGCTTCCCTCGCATTGTTTATGACATCAATCATCCTTACCATCTATGTCTCTTGACTGATTTGTAGAGATTTAACTTGTCCAACCAAATGTAGATTGATTTTAGTTAGGCTTGTGATGTTTTCTTCTGATGTATCTGATGATTTTCTTTTAGTTCATCTCGAAGACTCAAAGAAATCTAGTATCTCTTCCTCATGATAATCCATCTCATTACAATGAGATTCCATATTATTTCTTTCATCTAGCAACTGTCTCATGCCGATTCTAGTTTATTTATACTGTTCAAAGAACATTTGAATTTCAAGCTTTTTGTTCTCAATATTTTTATCAAGTTTGTACTTCTCTATTGTATGAGCTTTTCTCTTAAGCCTTTAAGCTTTCCAAGAAGAGACTTAGCTCTGATACCAATTGTTGGGATTAATGGAAAGTATGTACTGAGAGGGGAGGGGTGAATCAGTACCTCTAAAACTTTTGTATCCCTTTTATCAATTAACCTTTGTAATCAATTATATATCCATTCAATCTGATTTAAACTATCTTGATGTGAGTTATATCAATTCATAACATTAACATACATGTGAACATTCATAGAAACATTCATGAAAGTAAATTGACACATAACACAAAATATGATATAGCAAAAAAATCCTTTGAGGAAGTAAACACTATGGTGGGGATGGCACCCACAAAATCTTCACTATCTGCAGATTGGAAGGGGTTGGTTAAGGCTTAGAATTTGATCACTTATGATGATCTACCTTGTTAGGAGTATCGGTGGAGACCTGTTAAAGTCTACTTTGTTAAGAGCTTTAGAAACACTGTTGAGTGTGCACTCGGTTAAGAGATTTGTTGTTGGATGGTTAAATCCACCTTCTTTGAAAGGATTTTTACACTTTGCTCCACTTGTTAGAATGATAGAAAATTACAACTTGACCTGGTAAATGCAATCTCCTATTGCTGATACCGATCCAATTTAGTTCACATAAAAATATTATCACCTAATTGTGATTGAATAATACCTCTGATTCTCGGTATGCTATGTTCTTGGTTCTTGCTAACCAAATTCACCTTTTGTTGTCCCTATTATTGAAACTCTCAATCTGATCCATAGATGTGATTTTTTGATTCATTCATGTTCTCCTCTCTCTTCACATCATATATTCATACATAACAATGAATTATTGCATCATCTATTTATAGATGGATTGAATTCATCGAGTTTTGATAAAAATAATGTTAACTCTAAGATCAGGTTTACAACTTATACCTAGATCTCCTAGTCTATGTGTTTTAAAACAGTTAGACTGATTAAAGAACTTAAATTCATGTATCTTGTCCCTAAATAAATGGATTTAAAACAATTAAATATCCTATAAATAGATTACACTTGCTTTATCTGACATGGAAGTCAGATCCAATTTTTGTGGGTTGCAACTGACTTTCAGTTCTGTCTATTGGTCATGCTTGTCTGTCCTTCGGTTTTGTTCTGTCAGTTGCACTGTAACTGTCTTGTCGGTCTGTACTGTAACTTGCATATAAGGTTCCTTTGTCGGGTTCCACTTTATCTTTATGTCTTTTCAATTTTGGTTTACACACTAACTTGTGTCATCGGTTCTCTATGCACTTAGTCATCTTTGGTGATCTCTTAGTATCTGATCTTTGGTTTTCTCATGTCCTATCTTTCGGTGTAAGCTTACCAAAAGTGTAGTTTTCATACTAATGGAAAATTAATGTCATCACTTTTGGAAAAGGTGTGTATGGTGTCTTAGGTTCAAGAGCGGGTCCGCATGGTAGGTTTTCAAGATGAGAAGAATATAACATTGTTAGATGCCTCAAATCCATCAATTTGGAGCCTTGAAGGGATATTAGGGTCAGGAAGTACCCTAACATTAACAGTGAATTACTTCTATAGCCTATTAGGGTATACATTTTTTAAAATGTTAAATTATCATCAAAATTGCAACATATGCCACCAAAATGCACCGATGGTAATGTTGTACCTTTGACAAACATTTGTGTTGGAGGCACAACATTACCATCGAAGTAAAATAGGGGTACTCATCACAATTCTGGTGAGAATACCTAGTAATAACCAAAGGTAATGGTGAATGCCCGATGACCTTTTGCATCAGAGGTACAATATCCTTGTCGGAGCATACTTTTGGATTGTCGTCAAAATCTCAGAGACTGCCCCCAAAAAATGTCATCACAAATGTTGATCTTCCAATGAAAAGTCTTTTCGGAGGCACAACTTACTCGTCGAATTATTACGCTTTCAAACCAAACTGGTTTCTGACACATTATCATTGATAATGCAATGAATAATCCAACATTAGAATATTTGATGAACAAAGTATCATAAAAAATTTGACCATAGTCCGTTAGAAAAATCTACCCAGATGTCTTAGTGAATGCTCATGAATGCTAGTTTCACAACCCCTCTTTCTTTTTTTTAACAAAAACAAGGAAAACTAGAAAATTTCATAAATAGAAAATACAAAGGCTTCTCATTTTGAACTTGATTTTTGGCTTCTTCCTTCGTGCATTCCTTCAACTTCACCAGAGTCCTCAAATAAAAATGATCATAAAGGTGGCATACATATTTACGCCTGGAGAAATTAACACCTCACTTTGGCGGCTGTAATGCTGCTTCAAAATTGGAAATAAAAGATTTTAATTAATGTCCCCTCAATTATTCATTAAAACTGGTACTTTCTAACATCACCATACTAACCACATTCACAAGGTTGATACTATCAGTAAATCAAACTATCCCATCCTTTGAGAACCATGGAACATTAGAAGTGTGTGTGATTGATGCAGAGGTGGCAGCCTAAGCTTGACCTATGGGCCCTTATCTCTCTTTCAAGACTTACACCAATCCCACCTTATCCAAGTACTTCCAAAAGAAGTGTTTTACCCTTCCAAGAGTTACCTTTGAACTCTATAACCTACTATATATTCTTGTTACACTAATTGGTAACCTCTCTAGAGTTCTCAGATGAGGACTCAGTACACTGTTGAACTCAGTTACTATTCTTGTTTCTCTTCACTGAAGTCTTGGTGGCAGTTTATGGTTGCTTGGTAGTTTTCCTAATGCCAGTCTCACTGAGTGAGTTTTCCTTTTCTTCTGAATTCAACCTCCCTTGGGGACTTATGTATGTCTCCAAGTTGTAGGATCCAACTCCACTCCATCACCCCTTAACCCTTATTGTGTTCATAGACCTAATAGGCCTACTTAGGCTTGGTTAACAAATAAATTATTTAGGAATGGGTACACCAAGTTGATCCAACACCTCTGATTTATTCTTATACCCCAAATTGTTCCAAATCTACCTTCTACTGAGTCATGCTACTCCTTTTGGCTAACTACCTACACATACTCACCAATCTTAGGCTAAATAATGGGCTTATTTAGCCTACAACTTGATAGACAACACAAAAAACCAACACCTCCTGTATTGAGCCTCTAGAACCTCTACAAATACATCCCTAAATTGCATTTCCCAAGTGACCAAGGAATTCCACTAAAAAATTGACAAGTTAGGGTTCCATTTTAGAGACACAATCGACAATAGAGTTTTACTCGACCAGTCCGAACAAAACAAATTGATCTCCCTCCTATGATTACCAAATGAACTTAAATCAAAATAATATGAACATTAACTCACCCAATTATATTTGAATGGTGATAATACATATATTCCAATCCGTACAACACAAAAAATGAGAGTTTCTCAGGAAAATGAAAATGTTGTTTTTATTTGCATCCACCAAGAACTTACAATCTCATTGATCTCCTTCAATGTCGTCCAACTACGTCCACTTCTCCAACGTCATCCAACTAACATTTAGATAGACATGTCCTATTATAAATAGACCATTTCCAATGACCATAACTATATTTTTAATAGTTATGACGGTTGGGACCAAAATCTCAATTTCTTGGTAACTAGTTAACAAAACAATATTACAACTTAACTTATTAGACTTAACACAAGGTCTTGCCAGTATAAGGAGACCCAAGGTTTATAAAATACCTTTGGGACCCTTAGCCTTACAATATGTACCAAAAAAACATTGGTTATATCTTAAGGATCCAACCTTATTACATCATGTGGTGCTCTGCACCAGTAATAGGATTGATAGTTCAACTACTTTCTATCCTGAAAGTTTCATCTCCTCTTTCAACTCTGCCTCTCTTGCAATGCATTTTGTCTCCTGTTGAAAGAACTTCCTTTCTTTCAGATATTCAATTCTGGGATATTTGATCTCTTTTTTATTGGGTTTAGCTTCCTTGGGTTTGGTCTTGGTTTCAAATGATGCTTTTACTTTTTTTAAAGTGTGATCAGACGATAAAAACTCGTGAGGAACCCATTGAATTAACACTATTGGAGATCAAGTGTCAGACAAAACTAGGAACTAAGAACAATAAACATTAAGCAATAAAAATTAATGACTTAAAAGGAGGTAATTCAATTTTTTGAAAATAATGGGTAACACATGGTTAACAATTTTATCTATCTTAGTGCATTCTAATTTTTATTTTGTTAACATTTGAATAAAACAAGCACACATAAGATAAACAAACACACACATGCATAAAATAATCATTTTCACAGACAAGTTCTAAGTGTGTGTGTGAATTCCATTACTACCCTTCATTATCACTAAGTTAGACTACCTCTCTCTGACAATGTTCCCTTTCTTATGATGTGTCATCCTATTTTTTTCTCTCATAGGAACAACACCAAAACATCATTCCATGGTAGTTCCCTAATTGAAATCAAAATCAAAGATTCCTTAAAACATTTCTTCTTGTCCATATAAAATTTTCCTTATCTCGATGTTTTAACAAATTGAACAATTCTACATTTTTTTCTATAACTTAAAAATCACATCAATGCACACACATATTTATGCTTACCACACCTTTGCAACACAAATGAGATGAAAAATTACCAGCCACTTCTTATCAATGTTCTTGATATGTCCCTAGGTACACTTACACTATGTTTAGCTTATTCAAAATATCAATATCGTAGAGACATAAATATCAACTCAATGTTTAATATTTGAGCCGCCCCCCCAAAAAAAATTGATTATTTAAGGATTTTAACTTTTTCAACAATAAATAGCTTTAGCTAAATCACATCTTAACCTTATAAGGATTAACAATTAAATCATACATACATACCTGCTACATGTGATACTAAAATGTGTTCATGAATCATTCATGCTTACTTGCACGCCACCTAAAAAGTTAGTGGATCCCCCTGTACTATACATGTGACCTAGGCCCTCATGCCCATCTTGACACAAAAATATATCAAAGATAAATATTAACTCAATTTAACATAAATAAATATTTTTCCATTACTATATAAATGTGAATTAAATAAATGTTACATCCTAGCACAAGTAAACATCTCACAATTTCAATACACGTGCTTAATCCAAGCATTAGGATGGGATGTGATATATTTTGACATATATATGACCCTCATGACATGTATTCATCAATGGTAGATAGATAATAAAATGAAAATAATAAAGTATTCAATTTCCATTAACCCTCAAGGGTATTGTGCAAATCAAAAGACAAAAACATGGTTGAGGCACTTTTCTGCTCAACCACAAAGCCTTACAATCCCTTAGGAATCTACTAGATCACAAAATTCCCAACCCCGCAATGCCTAGATGCCTAAAAAATAAAATGCAGGAGGGTGGCTCAATGCAAACCGTTGAATACAATGAATACATAATGTACAAAACATGAAGACAATCCTAACATGACCTCTCATCATTTGTCTCCTTTGAGTACATCATGGGCAATAACATTGTCGGAGTGTGTTTCAACCCTACCACGAAGAAAATACTCTTCATTTGAATCTTTTATGGCAGAAAAGATACCCATCCCAACATGATGAAGACTATAAATGCAACACTGACAAGAGTAATGATATTTGCGAAGCATGATATATCCAAATACTAATATAACAACATCATGAGCACACAAGCTACATTTATCATAAATATGAAGATAGAAGAAACAATCCTTACTTGACTATTATTTTGAGATCATGTTTCCATCTCAATCACATTAAAATAAAATGAATTTATCTTAAGCATCTGCATAGACCAACATCAATTTACTTCATATCATTCAAGATATTTTTTTATATATGCAAGTTAAGCCAATTTCTACAAGAACATATGTTTTCACAAGGATGCAACTGTTACAAGAGATTACTCAAACATATGTAAGTATACAAGATAATTCAAGAGAAAGATAAGAACATATAAGAGTGATATATTATAAAAGAGTATCGGTATAAGCCAATTCCCTTATCTACTCTTCAATATATGTTTACAAATTCAATCACCATTAGACACCATTAATTGGTTTCAACAAGATAAATATTAACCATGAGTTACATCAAGATATATCTAACACCATTGATTCATTAATATCGCCTATGCTAAGCTAACACCAATATAATAATTCAAATATCAAATTTAGTTACGATATCCAACAAGTAGCTAAACATCAACATGGATATAATAAAATGACTATTTGATATGTAAAATAAAGTATAACAACTCTATGATTACTAAATAATAAGGAATTAACCACTAGTTTCTACTCTCAAGGTACCCCATGCTCTAGAAAGAAATTTCATGTGAATCTTATCATTACTCGACCCTAGCTATGCTCCTTCATTGGTTTGGGTCAATGATACCTAAGTCTATTCTCCCACAAGCTCCAAGGTGGCACACTTAAATAATGACGACTTATTGATGAGATTAATTTTCCATTAGTATGCAAACACCACTTTCGGTAAGCATACATTGAAAGACAGGACATGAGCAAACCAAAGATCAGATACTAAGAGATCACCAAAGATGACTAAGTGCAAAGAGAACCAACTTCACAACTTAGTGTGTAAAACGAAATCACAAAGCAGAAAGATAAAATGGAACCTGACAAAGGAACCCGATATGCAAGATACAGTGCAGACCGACAAGACATTAAAGTGCAACCGATAGAACAAAACTGAAGGACAATCAAGCATGACCGACAGACAAAACTGAAAGTCAGTTGTAGTCGCAAAAAGTGGATCTGACTTCCACATCAGATAAAGAAAGTGTATTCTATTTATAGGATATTAATTTGTTTTAAATCCATTTCTTTAGGGACAAGATACATGAATGTAAGTGCTTTAATTAGTCTAACTGATTTAAAACACATAGACTAGGAGATCTAGGTATAAGTTCTAAACTTGATATTAGAGTTAACATTATTTTTATCAAAACTTGATGAAGTCAATCCATCTATAAATAGATGAAGCAATCATTTATTATTAACGATGTGAAGAGAGAGGAGAACATGAATGAATCAAACGAGCACATCTATGGATCAGATTGAGAGTTTCAAGAATAGGAACAACAAAAGGTGAATTTGGTTAGCAAGAACCAAGAACAAAGCATACTGAGAATTAGAGGTATTATTCAATCACAATTAGGTGATAATATTTTTCATGTAAACTAAATTGGATTTGTATCAACAATAGGATATTGCATTTACCAGGTCAATTTGTAATTTGCTATTATTCTAACAAGTGGATTCAAGTGTAAAAATCATTTCAAGGAAGGTGGATTTAACCATCCAAAAACAAATCTCTTAACCGAGTGCACACTCAACAGTGTTGCTGAAGCTCTTAAAAATGTAGACTTTAATAGGTCTCCACCGATACTCCTAATAGGGTAGATCATTAGAAGTGATCAAATTGTAAGCCTTAACTGACCCCTTCCAATTTGTAGATAGTGAATATTTTGTGGGTGCCATCCCCACCGCAGTTTTTACTTCCTCATAGGAGTTTTCTATGATATCATATCTTGTGTTATGTGTCAATTTACTTTCATGAATGTTTCTATGAATGTTTACATGTATGTTAATGTTATGAATTGATATAACTCACATCAAGATAGTATAAATCAGATTGAATGGATATACAATTGATTACAAAGGTTAATTGATAAAAAGGAGTACAAAAGTTTTAGAGGTATTGATTCACCCCTCCCCTCTCAGTACACACTTCCCATTAATCCCAACAATTGGTATCAGAGATAAGTCTCTTCTTGGAAAGCTTAAAGGCTTAAGAGAAAAGATCATACAATGGAGAAGTACATACTTGATAAAAATATTGAGAATAAGAAGCTTTAAATTCATATGTTCTTTGAACAGTATAAAGAAGCTAGAATCAACATGAGACAACTGCTAGATGAAAGAAAGAATATGACATCTCACTGTAATGAGACAAATTATCATAAGGAATAGATACCAGATTTCTTTGAGTCTTCAGGATCAACTACAAGAAAAGCATCAGATACATCAGAAGAAAACATCACAAGCCTAACTGAAATCAATCTACATCTGGCTGGACAAGTTAAATCTCTGCAAATCGGTCAAGAGACACAAATGGTAAGGATGATTGATGTCCTGAACAATGCTAGACAAGTTGAGCAAGAAAGAACACTAGCTATTGATGATAGAAGAAAGATCATAGAAAAGCTACAAGAAAAAGAGTCTAAAATACAAAGACTTACAGAGCATCACCATGAGATTACAAATCAGATTATTCTTATGAGTCAAGAAGAAAATAGATTAAATGTTGAACTCATTGAAAGAATAGAAGCTATCGGTGAGCTGAGGGATGAGAATGAAAAGTTGAAACATGAAATAAGAATTCAGAAACAACATAATGAAATTATCAATAACGATGAAGAAAGCAATAAAAGAATGGATGTTTTTCTTGAAGGACAATAAAGAGTTAACAACAATACCGGTCTAGGTTTTACCGAGAATGGAGAATCATCAAATCAAGCTGATCCAAAGAATGTCTACACAAATTGAAGACCAAGAAAGCTTACATGCAATCACTGTGGAAAGAAAGGCCATACATCAAATGTATACAGAGGCAAAATGAAAGGTATTCCTAAATCTACATCTTCATTCATAGGATTCTGATATAAATGTAACAAGAAAGGACATAAAGCATATGAATGTAAGTATGAGATGAAACAACCAAAGAAGGAAACCTACATGGACAAATATTGTCCTACATACAAAATGAATGGGCACACAACTCTTGAATGCTGGAAAAAGAAAAGGCAAGCATGGAAGCCTAAAGTCAAGAAAATCCCTATCAACCAAAGAGAGTCGGTAATTAGTATGTATGGGACTACAATACTTGGAAAAATTGTACAACATGTGGAAGATATGGTCACATTGCTGCAACCTGTATGAGACAATAGACTAGAAAGTCTAGAGGTTGGAATAACCCCGGAATGGCATGCTTACACTGTCATAAAGTTGGTCATCTCAAGAAAGACTGCAGAGACCAAATGACAGAGACAAGCACATATCCCAATGGAAACACCATTGAAGATATCCAGAGAGCTAGAGAAAAAATGTGGAGAAGAGCTTAAAGCAATGATGAAGCTGGACTGAGAAATACAAATGGTGACACCCCATTCAATGGATCCTGTGACATCACCACCCCCACCTAAGCAGAACAAGTAAGTATGGAACTACATTACCCCAAGCTATTATTTTACATCAGTTCCATAGTATGTTGTTATAAATGCCAAATTAGCATAAGAAAGATGCATCATGGTATTACTTGTTAAAATATGTGATAACTATGCTTTTGAGCATATATACTGAAACCCGTCGGTATACACTCTGTTAGTAAACAATTTTGCCTCAATAATTGCTATCTTAAAACACAATACAATTGTATACTAACAGCTTGAATTCCTACAGAATCAATTAGGAATTCTCTGCTTAATGTTTATATTGATTAACAGGCGCAGCTACCTTCAATTTGAAA
>MU225026.1:2375170-2422553 GCA_018584345.1 Thuja plicata | reverse complement strand
TATAGGCCTTATCTAGGTCTAGATCTCCTATTTCTAAGATCTTACAGTGAATATAGGACCTTACATCCTCTACCAGTAAAACCCTAGGTGGGATTTGAGACAATGCTTTGGAATTGTTAGGTTGTGAAGCTATTTTAGGGTGTAACTTGTATTTAGGTTCAACACATGTTCCTCTACTGATAAGCTTTAAGGATTTCTTCTTATCCTCCTTAATTTTCTCTACTCTAGAAGTCGATGCCATCTTGTTTACAATTTAGGGCTTCTCGCAAATAAAATAGTGTGGTTGGTGAGTGTATTTACTTACAGATTCTCTGTGATTTCATGTGAATGTGAATGCTTCATGTCAAATTGATTTCTGCTGGGTCGCTTTCCAATTTTCTCTTAAATCACTCTGGTCTGCTTGAAAATCATGGGTGCAAAAATGAGTTTACCCATCGGGCTTTTATAACCTCTTTGTACCCTAGGTTTTCATTAATTCTTACCAACTCGTCGGTATATGAAGATTGATTTTGTCGGTAGAGACATTCATAACATCTCCGGTGTCTGTGCAAAGCGTCGGGGTAGCTAGTGGTTTTAGAGACTTCACCGATGATTGTCAGTGAGGTTGCGAAGACAACTTTTGTTGATTCAACGTTCACTGATATTCGTCGGTTTACACTTAGCTTGTGTAATGACTGATACATTCTGGTAAGTAGTGCTCACTTTTCTGTGTGTGTTCACTGAGTCAAATTGTGCCCAATAACCGATGGTTTCTTTTCAATATTTTAGCAAATAACAATATATTGCATCTTTATTCATGCTAATATTACAATATGAACTATGTGTAATGGAACCGATGCATAGTAAAACTTGTCATAAATGTAGTTCTATACTTGTGCAATCTAGTTGGATGTAGTGATGTCACCGGATCCATTGGATGAGGTGTCACCATTTGCATTGCTTGTTCCAGCACCTTCAGTGTTAGTGGCTTTTACCCACATCTTGTTTCTCATTCTCTTGATGTCATCAATGGTATTTCCATTGGGATGTGTACCTATGTCTGTCATTCAGTCTTTGCAATCTTTTATCACATGTCCAACCTTATGACAGTGCAAGCATGCCGTACCTGGATTGGTCCAACCTCTTGACCTTCTGGTCCACTTTCTCATACAATTTTCAGAAATATGACCATACCTTCCACATGCTGTGCAATTTACCCATGTGTTATAGTCCCAAACATATGAGTTACCTACCCTTGTTGGTTTGTAGCTTTTATCAGTTTCCTTTGGTGTTCAGGCCTTGTTCTTTTTCCAGCGTTCCTTATGTGTATGCCCATTCATTTTGCATGTAGGATAGTATTTGTCCATATAGGTTTTTCTCTTTGGATTTTTCACTTTGGATCTTCACTCATGTGCCTTGTGTCCTTTCTTTTGACATTTATAACAATTACAAATAAAATTAGATTGTGCTTGAGAAATACCTTTCATTTTGCTTCTGCAAATGTTTGAGGTGTGGCCTAGTTTTCCATAGTGATTGCATGATAGCTTCTTGGATCTTGGGTTTGTGAAAGCATTCCTTTGATCTAGTTGATTAGAAGATTCACCATTCTTATTGTATCCTAATCCTGTGTAGTTGTTGACTCTTCTCTGTCCATCAAGAAAATCATCCATCCTTTTGTTGCTATCCTCAGCCTTTTTGATAAATTCGTAGTGTTAATTTTGGACTTTGATTTCATGCTTCAATTTTTCGTTCTCTTCTCTTAGCTCACCTATGATATGTATTCTTTCAATGAGTTCTATATTTAATCTATTTTCTTCTTGACTCATAAGAATAATCTGGTTGGTAACCTCATGATGATGCTCAGTGAGTCTTAGAATCTCTGATTCTTTCTCTTGTAGTTTCTCTGTAATTTTCCTCCTATCATCAATGGCTAGAGTTATTTCATTTTCAGCTTTTCTTGCATCATTCATGACATCAATCATTTTCACCATTTGAGTCTCTTGACCAATTTGCAGCATCTTGATTTGATCTGTCAGATGTAGATTGATCTCTTGTATACTTGTAATTTCTTCAACTGATGCATCTGAAGCTTTGCTTATTGATGATTCCGCTGTTTCAAAGTAATCTTGTATTTCTAATTCTTTGTAGTATTTCTCATTCAGTCTGGTTGCCATAATCTTTCTTTCATCAAGAAATTTTCTCAATTTTATTTTCACCTCCTTATATTGCTCATAGTTTATTTGCCTCTGTAACTGCTCATTCTCAATATTCATGTCTAGTCTGAACTTGTCCATTGCTTCAATCTTTTCTCTCAAGTCTTTAAGCTTTTCAAGAGAGAGACTTAGCTCTGATACCAATTTTTGGAATTATATTGGAATGATGTACTGAGAGGGGAGGGGTGAATCAGTACCTCTAAAATTTTTCTTGGTTAGCCCATTAACCGTTAATCATCAGTTTGTAAATTATCTTATCTAATTGTTCATCTTTCTTTATGTATATGCAATCATACCATAAGTTCTTTTAGTATGTAACATAAAAGAAACATTCATGAAAATAGATAACACATAACACAAGATATGATATCACAGAAAACTCCTGTTAGGAAGTAAAAACTGTGGTGGGGATCGTTACCCACAAGAATTCACTATCTGTAGATAAGAAGGGGCCGGTTAAGGCTTACAATTGGTCACTTCTGATGACCTACCATGTTAGGAGTATTATAGTGGAGACTTGTTAAGATCTACTTCGTTTGAAGCTTTAGCAACACTGTTAAGTGTGCACTCTATTAAGAGATTTAGTAAGAACGGTTAAGTCCACCTTCTACAAAAGGATTTTAGATGTGATGCACTTGTTAGAATGCAACTACATAATTCTTTGATCTGATGATGTATGCAAACTTTAATTGCTGATAACATATCCTATTAAGCTTCATACATATAAGTAATCACCCTTCCATGATTGAATAATACCTTTATCTTCTCATTGGTAGGCTCTGTGTGTTCTTGACAACTGATGTAATATGTTTCTAAACTTTGCATGAATTCTGCCTTCTACTCCTTAGATGCTCTTCGTGGCTATCAACAATAATGAATTAATAACTCACAATTGATTTGAACATCTATTTATACTACATTTTGGCTCAATTCTTGATTCATGCTTCGCAAGTCAACTCTAGATCCAAGGTTTACAACTTGACCTTGATCTTTAGTTAGATATGTTTTAGATCTATTAGGATGCTTTAAAGCATTTACATAAAGCTTGCTTGACCCTCAAGTTATGATTTAAAACAAATTAAAACTCTATAAATAGAATTACATTGCTTTATCCATCGTGTAAAACTCAGATCCACTTTTTGTGGGTTCTCTAACTGACTGTCAGTTCTGATGGTCAGTTTTCTTGGTCATCGGTGTTCCTTTCTTGAACTGGTCGTCAGGTATGCCTTTTCTATTCCGTCAGTTTTGTTCTCAAAATTGTGTCATCGGTGTTGTTTTCAATGTTATGTTATTGACCCATCAGTGATGTCCTGTTCACTTTGTTGGTGCAACACTTGTCAGTGTTCGTCGGTCAATTCCATACTTAGCATTTTATCGTGACCTCTTTATTTTGTCAGTTATGCTCAATGTTCACCGGTAATGCTTGTAGTCTGCCGGTGATCTCTGTCAATGTTTTTCACTAAGTGTACTAATGGCCTTCAACAACAAGATATTGATACAACAAGATATTGATAAGGAAACTCAAGATTACACATCTATTGAGTTAGACAAAGAAGATAATGATACAACTAGAAACAAGATTGCAGATGTTGCAGATGAATCATGACCAGATACAAAAAATGACAACATTGTGGACACAAATATCATTGACATCACCAATGACCCAGTAGAGGAAGTGAATAAGGATGAAGATGTCACTGTTGCAAAGGACAAAACCGATGAACATGACACAAATGTTGATACTGCACAAGTGAATATTCTAGGCAACATGCCAATACTGATACAAGCTATCAATATCCTGCAAGAATCAAGCAAATCACCTGAGAAGGATACTCCCATGGATGTAGGAGAAGAGGCAAACAAAAAAAACACCGATGGTCAACAAGACATTAGAGATACTCAAGTTGTAACCGACACTGATAAGGTTACAAGAGGAGATAAAGAAAAGAATGCAGAAACAAAGACTGATGAAGCAAAGGACTCCAATGACGTAGACAAACCTAAAGATGGTAATCCTGAGGAAACTAACAAGCATGCTACTGATGATGTTAAGGTGAATGTGGAGTCATTTGAAGACACCCGACAAGTTGAAACTGATGCCAAGAAATAGAAAGAAGCACAACATGCCATTTCATCGAGCACAAATGAAAAGGCCAAGAAATTTTCAATGGTTTTACATTCTAGTGATTCTCAGAAAAAGAAGAAGAAAACAAAGAAGAACAAGTTAGATGTCACCCTGGATGAAATCATTGAAATACCTAATACCTAAGTGTGACCCATCTACAATTGAATTTTAAGCATTACAAGAATATGGAGAAATATGCCAAAGGAAGGCATTGCAAGAGAAGCTGAAGAAACAACATAGTGACTCCATGGTAGTGGAGACAACAGAGACATATTACATCAAATTGTGCCTGATGTTTATATTGATCAGAACAAGCCCATTTTAGATCAATTAGCTACTCTAAGTGATGCAATCACAACTCAGAATATTGATGCTGAGAAGACAATAGAGGAGAGAGCCGAGATGAAGTACCAACAAAAGCTCATTGAAAACATCAGCCAAGAAGGGGTGGTAAATAAGGTAAAGTTATTAGAATTCATCACTGAATTAGATCCAATCATATCTAAAGCTATAACCTTGATTCAAAAATTGAGCACAATAGACAAGTTCACTAAAGAGAATAGTGAAAACATTGCAAAGCTGGATACCGATCTAGCAAATAGTACACAAAGATTAACCACCGATGGAGACAATGCAGTCAAACTGCATTATGAGAAGATAATTGAGATTAAATGGTTAAGGTAGGAACTATGGAAGGAAGAAACACATTTTAGGGAAGAAGTAACCGAGCTCCAAGCTCAACTTCTGCCCAACCTTACACTGCTCCAACAACATATCAGTTCAACAAGGCAACCGATAGCAACTCCTGAGATTTCTGTAGTAGACAACATCTACGACATGCACTCAAAGATCACAATCGAGCACATGGCTCTAGAAAATCTCTAAGAACAATGGAAGAAAATGATGGAAGACATGAAGTCTTCACACTCCCACATTTTTGATAAGCTCTAAGGTAAAGACCTTTGCCCTTAATATCAAAAAAGGGGGAAAATGATATGAGTACAAATACAAAAAGAGAAAATGACATGTATTCATTCATTCATTCAGATGGGAAAATGGTAGATATTTATATGCATATTCATATGGGAAAAATGATATGTATAAGGAAAGACATCATATGTACAGATATACCAACATATACATAGGGGGAGTCATTAAATGACTAAGGATTATATATGTTGTATATACTTAACATTTTGTTAGTATTTTGCACATATCAGTTTTTGATACTAATGTCAAAGGGGGAGATTGATGACATTAATTTGCCATTAGTATGAAAACAACACTTTTGGTAAGCATACACAGAAAGACAGAACATGAGCAAACCGATGATCAGATACTAAGAGATCACCGAAGATGAGTAAGTGCAAAGAGAACCGACGACACAACTTAGTGTGTAAACCAAAATCACAAAGCAGAAAGATAAAGTGGAACCTGTCAAAAGAACCTGATATGAAAGATACAGTGCAAACTGAAAAGACAGTTAAAGTGCAACTGATAGAACAAAACCAAAGAACAGTCAAGCATGACTGAAAGACAAAACCGAAAGTTAGTTGTAGCCCGCAAAAAGTGGATCTGACTTCCATGTCAGATAAAGAAAGTGTATTCTATTTATAGGATATTTATTTATTTTAATTCCATTTCTTTAGGGACAAGATACATGAATGTAAGTGCTTTAATCAGTCTAACTGATTCAAAACACATAGACTAGGAGATCTAGGTATAAGTTGTAAACCTGATCTTAGAGTTAACATTGTTTTTATCGAAACTTGATGAAGTCAATCCATCTATAAATAGATGATGCAATCATTCATTATTAATGATGTGAAGAGAGAGGAGAACATGAATGAATCAAACGAGCACATCTATGGATCAGATTGAGAGTTTCAAGAACAGGAACAACAAAAGGTGAATTTGGTTAGCAAGAACCAAGAACAGAGCATACCGAGAATCAGAGGTATTATTCAATCATAATTAGGTGATAATATTTTTCATGTAAAATAAATTGGATATGTATCAGAAATAGGAGATTGCATTTACCAGGTCAATTTGTAATTTTCTATCATTCTAACAAGTGTAGCAATGTGTAAAAATCCTTTCAAGGAAGGTGGATTTAACCATCAAACAACAAATCTCTTAACCGAGTACACACTCAACAGTGTTAAAGCTCTTAACATAGTAGACTTTAATAGGTCTCCACCGATACTCCTAACAGGGTAGATCATTAGAAGTGATCAAATTGTAAGCCTTAACTGGCCCCTTCCAATCTAAAAATAGTGAAGATTTTGTGGGTGCCATCCCCACCGCAGTTTTTACTTCCTCACATGATTTTTCTGCGATATCATATCTTGTGTTATGTGTCAATTTACTTTCATGAATGTTTCTATGAATGTTCACATGTATGTTAATGTTATGAATTGATATAACTCACATCAAGATAGTATAAATTAGATTGAATCGATATAAAATTGATTACAAAGGTTAATTGATAAAAGGAATACAAAAGTTCTAGAGGTACTGATTCAACCCTCCCCTCCCAGTACACAATTCCCATTAATCCCAATACTTATATAACTAAATTCGCATCAATATAGTTTCACCAAGTAGTATTAACCAATCCTCTTATCATACTCATTCAAATAAGGATGCGTAGATATAATAATTTGATCTTCAACTATGAACAAAAATAATAATTTACAACTGTATTTTGTTATTCTTAGAACATTACTAATGGGGTTGGATATTACCTTTAGATGGATATAGTAATAAAAGTCAACTATTTACCCATTCACTATTTTATCCAACTAATGAAATCCCAAACCCTAATACACATCAATGCGATTAGTATATAATTTCATAGACATTTATATCTATATTATTATACAATTAATTACTATAATATCTGGTGCAGTGCACCCATGACTGTCAGTGATTAACTGTCATCCTACAAGTTTCATGTTTGTAATAATTGGATTGATCTTAGAGGATCACCCTATTTTGGTTTTGGATCCATGTGTGTGGTCAAGGATCTCTTAGGAAATCTTATGAGCCTAGAGATGCCTTAGGCCAATTGGATCACCTAGTTAGGATTAAGTTGCTTTAAGCATGTTTTTATGTTTTTAAGTGTCCTTAGTGTTAAATCTTTGGATCCATGTTATTTTAGGCATATTATGTTAATTTTATAGGTTTGGATTCATTCCAAAAGTCTTCGAGTGCAAAAAGACAAGATTTTCCCAAATGTTGAAAAGTTGTAAAAAAAGTTGCTCGAGAGTTGCAAGATGGAAGCCCAATAGTAATAGGGTGTTTTGGATTGATTTGACTCCACATTTGAAGTGTTTTTAAGTGCCTACTTAGAACTTAGATGGTTAGAAGTTCTGTATTGAAATTTTGATGCATGTGAAATGGAATATGAAGAGTCTTACTGAGCATTTCTGAGTGGTACGACCATTTCTGGTGTGATCCTTGGAAAATAACTTGATTTTTTGAAGGTCCATTGTGTTAGAATTACTTTCTAGCTGGTTTGGAGTTGTTTAGTTTTGATTTGAGGTACTTTTAATTCACTTTTTCAAAAATAGTCCAGGAAGAGGCCTATTAGAAGGAGATTTCACTAATGAAGTCCTAACTTGCATCCTGTCTAGTGGATTGCACTAAGATCCTGGAAAATGCAAGTTAGGATGGTATATTTAAGGATTGTAGAAGCTCAGGAAATGGCTCAAAGGGTAAAGCCCTCATGCATCAAGCTCTAGGCTGAATATCTCAATGTATTCAGCCTAGAATGAAGGAGAATGAAGTGTTATGTTTGTTAGAGAGTTTGGTTGAGTTAACTAAGAGTGGATTTTAGTGGTGGGGGGTTAGTTTAAGAGGTATGAAACACTATTTCAATCCCATGTACCCAATTTCTAGTACTTTCTTTGAAATCCAAGCCTAATTAGGCCAATTAGGTCTGCAAACTTGGTGAGTGTTAGGTGTTGTTGGAGTGGAGTTGGAGCCTAGGGCTTTGGGCCTTAACATAACTTCCAAAATGGTATTTGGAAATATCCTTATTTTCCTAGTTCATGATCAGGAGGAAAATTTAAGTTGGAAAAACCACTTAGACAGGGCTACAATGAAATCTAGGACAATCCTAGATAGGTACCGTACGACAGTTGGAGGACCAAACCAAAGGGTGATTCTTGGTCCCTATGACTTAAGTAAGGTGTCCCAATAACTAGTTTGGGTTGGTGGAGTCACTGGTGAAGACTTCTAATTGGAGGCTTGGAATAGGGCTAGTGTCCCTAAAGCTCAAAAGTACAAGATCTTGAACTGGAGTGTATCCAATTTGGAAGAGTTGAGAAGTAGTTCTACCACCTTGGATAAGTAGAAGACATTGTGTACAAAAAGGATCTAAGATACTAGGAGGATATAAGTTGACTTGAGTGTCTCATTGAAGACAAAGGAGAAAGACCACACTTCTTGTTGTCACCTCTCCATTAATATCTCATATGAACCTTCATCAAAATACATCTTTATATTTATAAACTGTGAAACTAAAGTTTTATCCTTATTATTGTATAAATGTAAAGTGGTTCCTATATCTAGATACATGGAAAGTCTTATCTTGAAATATCCTTTTTGTAAGATAAAAGTATACCCATGACACGTCTTTTAATCATCTCCAAGTGTGTTATATACAATTCATCAACTTAATAATACTTCCTTTTTATCAATTTCAAATGTCTCATGGATAGGAATAAAACATAAACAAAGAATGTCACAATAGGACTGGCATGGAGCAGATCATATGGATCTAGAATGCAGAAACCCAAAAACAAGCCAAGTTATCACGCTAAGTCAGAATCTAGCAAGGATGAGTGTAGTGATTCTCTCAAATAGATGTTTGATTTCAACTTTTCAACATATGATTCTGTATGGGTTCTATATTTTGCCTATAGGAGCATATTTAATTGTAGGCCTCATTATTTAAAAGTTTTCTTTGTCAAAGCATAATGAGGTTGATTTTGGACAAATATTATTGTCAAAAGTTCTGGTAGATATGTATGCAATTAGTGAACACACAGTCAACATGAGAATTATTTGACAAAATGCTTCAATGAGACATCATATCAAGGAATGTTGTGAGTGCAAGACTTGAAGAAAATGGATTTGTTGAGAGGAAAACAAAATATTACTTGAACAAAATCTATTGTCAAGTGCAAGGCCAATTTCAAATAACCTTTGTCAACCTTATCCCTGCTTGTGCCAAAATGGAAGCTTTGAACAAGGCATGGGTGGCCAACAGAAATATAAGGGATGCAAACACCCTATGCATGATTTGGTAAAATTAAAATGCCTCAACTAAATTTGGCTTAATGGAACATCATCATTACAAGATATTTTAAGAATGGATTTGTTGAAAAGACTTTCAGAATAGAAGCAATCGAATTCTAGATTGTCCTGCATACCTAAGTTTGTGTAGACTACTTTACTGAATTCATTCTCTAGATATTGTAGATTTCGATCAGGCTCAGACTAAGTTTCATAATTCACCCTTTTTAAAGTTGAATCCTTATTTCCATCAAATGTACTTAGACAACTCTTCTTCCATTCCTTCTTGATTTAAATATCATAATTCCATAATTTCCATCTTAGTATACATTTCCATCACAATAATCCACTGAAATCCTAAAGCCATCGATCCAGACCCTAAAGCTATTGACTCAAATCATAACACTCTAGTTCAGACCCTATTTTAGCTACAAATCTGCCAATTTTCAGTTTGGAATACCTAAAGTACTAAATCATAATATGAAACTTGCATCATCATAAATAGTAGATTATTTATCATTTCCCTATGCATTTGAATGCACAGTCCACTAAATTTGATGAAATCAAGCTCAAAACTTACCTCTGTGAAAGTTGATTAAAAAGATCAATTCATAGACGAGTGATTCTCTTGCTAAAAATCTACAACACCCCCAATATAAGATGTGGAATACCCTCATTAAAAACATTGAGGTCAAAGAGTAACAAAAGCCTGGTATTCTACTGTTGAACTCCATGGTGTTGTGTTCTTCAATCCTCATGAACAACAACACTTCTTACACCAGAAAATCTCTCCTAAGTTTAGTCTCTATTTCCCCTGTTTATGAAAGTATATTTGTTGTCTCTCTTATCTATGGAAAGGTTGCATAAGAGCCCCACATAACTTTCATTTCATTTAATTAAATGGCTATTCTATAGCCAAAAGAGTCACCCATACCTCCACACTATTAATTTGTTAGAGTGACTCCATGCTTCATTTATGACATGAAAAGAGACCATGTCTTCCACATTGGCTCACTCTTCATGACTTGTAGATTAAATTTCATGCATCATAGCATTAATATCGACATTAATAGTAATTTGGATGATATTATTTTTGGAAACATTAACATTAGTTAATGATATATTAATACTAATTTTATTATCATTTCATTAAGATCAATTTCCCTATTACTATTGTAAGGCATTGCAATTAACAAGGGAAATATAGTGTTTAGTTCCCGCCGAATTGCATGAGGCATATACTTAGGGTACATACTTTATTTGTGAAGCATTTAAATAAAAAGTGATGTTTTGTACTAGCATATGTCAAAAATAAAATGTCTATAATACAATTTGTCATTCTATATTATTTTCATAAATTTAAATGCAATAAATTAAAGTTATCTCCAAATAAGGTGATATTAATTGTGGTTGAATTTGGTTACATTGTGAGGCCTGATCTTTAGCAAGAAAGAATCTATCTATCCCCCTTGTATATGTTTAGTTCTACAAGTCTCCCATCTAAGCATGTTGTGAAAATCAATTACCAAGTACTTGTATTCCTCCAAAATCTCTAATATAATTCCTTCAAAGATGAAGTTAACTATCACTTCTTCCTCTTTAAAGAAAAAGAATCATTATCTTCCTGACAAAAAAATTCTAGAGCTTGTAAATGTTCTCTTAAATCACAGATAGTTTGTGTAAATAGAATGCGATCATCCACATAAAGAAGAAACTTCATTGCATATCCAACAAGTTGGATGTCCTCCCTTATAGTTTTATTTATCCATTCTTTGAATTTACCAATATACAAGCTAAATAGAGTGGGAAAGAGGCAACATCCTTGTTTTACCCCAATATCATTGCCAAATCATTTCAATAAACCTTCTTTAGTTCTAACCTACTCATAAAGCGTATGCATTACTGCTCTAAGCTCATTTGGGATCTTAATTTCCTTCATTCATTTCCAAAGTTTTTCACTATGCATAGTGTTGAAAGCTTTTTTTAAATCTACAAAACAAAAAAAGGCTTCTCTACCTTGGAGGTCCCAAAATTTTTTCAATAAGTTGCCTAAGAGTGATGTTGTGGTCAATGGTACAATGTCTTGGTCTAAATCCATCATGTTCTTGTGCTCTTTTTTCTTCCTTTTCTACCCAACTTCTGATTTTGTGCTCTTCATGCTCTCAAGTAGCTTACCAAGAAGTGGGTTGACTATAATAGTATGGTAGTTAGAAGGGTTATTAAGATATCCACTCTTGTGGAGAGGTATAACCATGCTAATAATCTATTCTATTAGAAAACCACTTTGAGTGACTCTATTGAAAATGTTATGAATGTGAGGATTAAGCAACTCCATTCCCCACTTTAAGAATTTAGCTTGTAGCCCATCAATATCTTGTGCTTTATTACTTGATAAGCTCTTTATACCTTGTTTTACATCTTCCCTTGAGAATAACTTGGTTGAAGAGTTAGTTGAGGGAGAATGATTTTTATCTTCTATATCCACTCATAGAGGAGCTTCACATAGTCTAGCCATTGAACATCTATGATATTGTTTTCTATTTGTTTTCTCCTTTGCTGAAGTTCTCTCCAAAATTCTTTGGGATTGTGTTTATCCAAAGAAATTAACTATTTTCTTCTTGAGATGACATAACTTTCCTTCTTAGATTTTATCAACTTCTCACAGATTTTTTTTAATTTCCTAGCCTGATTCATTCTCTTTGATTGTTCTTTTTGCAGTCTTACAATCTTAATCATACCATGAGTTAGATGGAAGAGTGTTGTTAACTCCTTTCTTAGGCCAAGACCTTTTTCACATCTTTAAAATTTTGTGAATTAAAGAAACCATCGAGATATTGTAGATGAACTCTTTCTTTTCCCTAACTTCCTTGCATGATATGTCATCTTTTTCTATTTGAATATGCTAATATAAAGCAACAAAAAAATATCTTGATTTTCTTAGTTCATGACAATTTTTCCTTGTGGATTACTTTTCTTAATCAAGAGACTGTTCTCTCTTTTTTGAGGGTCATAATTGTGTACTCCAAATTTCACAAAGAGTGGCATGTGATCAAATTTTAGCTCAAAGGGGCAGGTCCCAATATTAAAATCCAACATTGTAGAAGTAGAATATTGAGAATACAAAACATGATCCAATACACTTTTCTTGTTTTTAATGCATGCCCATCTTGAGAAGTCTTGTACCAAATATGGACCCTATTTTCCTCTAGCCATGGATTATTGTCTCCTCCTCTCTCGTTGTCCAACTGAATTGTCTGGTTATTTTCTATCCTTGCATTAAAATCAACCACCAAAATTATTTCTCTTCAAGTGCTAAATATAGATATGTCTTTTACTCATGCTACATATGGATCTTCATTGTCAAGATTCCTCTTTTTGTAGAAATTTGAGTATTTTGGGGCAAAGTAACATGCAACCAACCAAATTGTGACCTTATTATCTTCTATTTTCAACTATAAAAATTTCTCATTTGGATCCTCTATTTCAAATTTTATAATACCTCCCCATAATTCTTTGATTAAGACTGCAATCCCTCCATGTCCTTTACCCATTTCTAACCCTTCATTCCGAACTGAGATTTTATTCTAGCCTTCAAAATCTAGAACTTTTCAACCATCATGCTCAATATTTTTGTAAGAAAATAATATCTTTCCCTTCTTTTATGAGCCTCAACCCTGGTCCTCTTGTCCACAAGAATCCTTTACAATGCCAACCTACCACATGAAGGTACTCTCATGGAGTCCTACATCCTTTTTTCTTGGGTGAAAATCTATCATTGATTTGGCCTTTACCATGTTTCAGCCAAGCCCATTTCCCTTCTTCTCTTGTTGTTTTTACTTTCTCCCATTCTTTCCTTTGTTCTTCATGTTGTGCAAACATCACATCTTCATCAAAGTAAAATTGAGAGCCTCTAAGAATCTTTTTTTTTAAAATATTGCATTCTTATCTTCCACACACCATAAAGTAACCCTTACATGTCTATATTTTTTGTCATCTTTTTTCTTTACAATATTATTTTCATGTTGAATACTTTTGCCACTTCACTTGATCCCTAAGAAAGTCTCTTACTAAAATCTCAGTCCTTTCTTTCTCACCAAAGTATTTCAAACTTTTGATTATGATATTTTTGCCTTATCTTGTTTGTCCTTTTCTTCTCTTAGTTGTTTTTTTTTCTATGATTTTTGTTTTCTTAGTTGATAGACCATTTCAATTTGTGCCCAATATTTGGTTTCATCTATTTGGTCTCTTATATTATTTTATTTTAATATGATGTTTTCCATTGCAGGTTGAATTTCTTCCTTTTGTTTTGTGCCACTTATTTATGTTGACTTTAAGCTCTTTTTTCTATTGGTTTTATTTTGTGTAACTCTTGTTTAATAGAAATCAGTTCCTTTTGTCCCCTTTTTATGGCAATTTTTAATTTTACAACTTTCTCTTTGAGAATCTTGTTTTCTTTTTGAGATTATTTATAACTTATGTGATTTCTTGTAACTTGGATTCCTTGAGTTGCTCCTTTTCTTCTATCAAGACAATCCTCTCCTTCAAAAACATGGGTTCATTTACATATAGTTTAGATGACCATAAAAGTGGAGTTGTAGTGGGACTATACATGTATTTGTGGTAATGGGACCTATCTTTCATTTCCTCATTGTCTAGTATGGATATATTGGTTCTAGCTTGTTCTGCCTTGGCCTATCTCTAAATCATGAAACCAACTTTCTTTTGACCTTTATTCTTGTAATTTTTTGATTGATCATTCACAATATGTTGGAAGGTGAACTCATATTTCTTCTAGTTATTTTTGGAAGGATCATAAATAATTTATTATTCTGAGGTTGGTCCATCTTGTGAATCTACCTATGTCTTAATATCCCTTTATACTAATTTTTATTATGAAGATTAGTCTCTCACTCACACCAACTATATTGACTCATTAAACCCTTCCCAAAAAGAGCCCTAAGGCTTGATTGTATTCCCTGCTTGTATTTTAGGGTAAGATTCTATAATTCCATTTATGATATGAAGGATGTAATCCCTAGGAATTTGTAAACCATCTTGACATAACCATTTTAACCAAGACTCAAAAGGCTACATGCAAGAACCATTTAGAACTGGTCCAAAATTTAGTGGGTACGTGTTATCTACTAACACCTATATTTTTCCTATTGGTAAAGGTGATTTTCTTGTTGAAAAGTCCAAATTTTATATGACCAAATAGTTTGGTTGGTTTAACTGATGCATAATTTGAATTTGCATAAATCAGTTTGAAGAGATAAATATGGAAAAGCATAAAAAAGTGTATTAAAATAAAAAGGGGAAGAAAGTGTGGTAGACCTGTTCCTTCTTTTCTCTGGTTAGGATCTACAAACCTAGTGAAATATTTTTAATAATAAATTTGACCAACAAAACTCTCTTGGCACATAGATCCTAGTCCTAGATAGTGCACTGCAAACTAGCGAAACCCCCCTTTGCAATAATATAAATTCCTCTATAGCTATATAATAACCCCAATGAAATGTAAAAAAGCTAAAGAAACAAAAGCCAAGATAGATGACAATGTCCTCAATTTAAATGTTATTAAGATTGTATTCTTCAATTGTATATATTTTTTGATATGTTCAAGTTTCCAGTAGAGTCAGTTGGCCACATTGCTTGATGGTGAATTTTGATAGAGATTAATGCAAAGCTCCTTCAAATTTGGAGACAGTTGTGCCCTCTAGGCCAATTGGATACCTAAAATTGGATCGCCTGAAATGGAATGCTTATTGATAGGATACAATTTTTTAAGCATAAATTTCATTCCACTTGTCCATTTGTCAGAGCGGGCCTGATTCTTGTTAAATTTAACTAGTAATTGTATGTCGTAATATTCCATATGGTTTCTCCTGATTGGTAGTGCACTATCACAGAGGTACAAAAGTCAAAATATTGTTAGGCTGTGATAACACAAAATATTTCCATTTTTTAGGAACCCACTAGTTGATAAAGGGCACTCCCCTTATTCAATAAAACACACACAACACAACAGGGAAATAAACAGAGAAATTATAAGAACATAAACACTTTCTTTTTATTATCTTCAATGAAATGACATTAGAATATTTAAAAAGTAACATGCTACAACCACATGGGAATTTTCATTATAATAATCAGCAAGACAGAGCCATAATATACACTTTTGGAACTGGACCCTAAAATCCCTCTTCATCCCTATATAAGTAGCATAGTTAACTGCCTTAGAATATTCTAGAAAATTAAATTTTCTCATTTTGGCACCCAAGATTTCAATTTCCTCCCTTAAGTGATTTCTCTCTCTTTCGTTTGTATTGAAACTTGAGTCCTAATAGCCCAACTTCTGAAAGCCATAACTTGCAAGCCATTGAGTTGATTGACTACTATAACCCCATTTCATAAACCTCTCAAATCACTCTACAAACTTGAGCTCACAAAGCACTAGTTGATCAAAGTTTGTGATGCAAGATCTAGGGTATGATAAGGAAAGTTACACACTATGTCCTTCCCACTCTCCCAAAGGGGCCTTCACACATACAACCCTCTCCACCTAGGTCTTACACCTTTACAAAACACAATCACATAGCTCCATACAAAATTTTGACAAGGGTTCAATACTAGATTCAAGATGTGCAATGTATCTCAACAATCCATACTTATGCAATCAATATCCAAATATTAATGCATAAGACCCAAAGTGACAACCAGAGTTGTAGGGGGTTAAAACAAGTTTACAAGGGTCCTATTACACCTAATAAGACATGTTTCCATCATTAAGAAGGTCTAGGGTATCCTTGAGATATGTGTTCCACAATCAAGCCTTCAATTCCTTGTAGTCCTGCACAAAGAATTTAATGGACATAACTTCAATAATTCACTCTAAAACTAGGGAAATAATAATAGTTTTGAGTACCCTCTATGGATTCCTAACAATCCCTAAAGCCAAGGGTTCTGAAGTGAAAGGGAATTGGCTTGAACATCACATGATCAGACAGGCTTAATTGATAATTAGGTCTCCATTAACAAAGGAAGTACCCTAAATACTTAGGGGAAGATGAAAATAAGACTTGGAATGAACTTGGGATGGTGCCAAACTCCTCCAAATGCAATGAAAAGGTTTGAATCAACCCCAATCTCATGGAAGTCACTATTGCACCATTCTGGTTGTTGGTCGCCACATAGAGATGCCGACCATTCTTTACTCAAACATGCTCCAACACTAGTTTACCTGTAAACCAACTTAGAAATAATGTATTCCACATGTAGACCTCTCATTAAACCAAGGATTGGAATTTTACAAGGGTGGACATGAGAGGAAAATGAGATTTAGTGAGTAAACCCTAGTTTTGGAGGGTTTCAGACCAGTGAACAAAGAAAATACTCTAACTTACAAACCAGAGATCATCAAGACCAAAAATCAGATTAAAATAAAAGGTAACTCAATAATTATTACTTCCCAATTGGATTTATTCCCTGGTTTGTCCGTACAGGTCTGTACTCAAAGTTGCAATTCAAATGTTACAGGAAAATCGGTTATGTTTATTAATTCAAAGAGAAAAATTACATCATGATTTCTTTCCACCCACCTAAAAGGGCTATGAAAGATTTCCCCAATGGTTAAAACCATATTTCAAACCATATGTCTATTGGGGAAGTCATTAAGACTTTACAAACAAAAATATGTAAATGTTGTCAAAGTTGCTTGACAACTTTTGACAACATTTGCAAAGTTGCACTAAAGATGCAATCTTGTTGCAGAAAGTGAACCTAAGGTTCCTAATATACTTGAAACACACTAAGAAAATAAAATTCCCAAATCCTATGCTCTAGGGACCCCTTAACCAATGGTTGACCAAGTGGCTTATGAATGCCAATCTTGGAACCAAGCTTTACAATTGGGTCAATGAACTAAAGATGATAACCTTAGGACTTAGGCATCCTCAAGACCCCCTAGGAGTCACATTTTGATGAGGTGTTCATGTTGTTGCAGTGGGTTCTCTTGCACCATACTCCCCATGAGGTTTAGAACTCAAGCTCTCACTTGAGTCAAGTTGATCAATGGAAGTGCCATGTTGTTTAATCTGGTCTTCAGTCATCCATGTAGCATCAATATTGGGGAGGCATTTCCACTTAAAAAGGTACTGCATATATGTTTTCAACCTGGTCTATCTGAGGACTTTGGATTCCAAATTTTTCTCCAATTGCACTAGTTGGCTAGGAGGTAGATTTGGCACATCTAAAGTATTTGAAGGACCTAAGTTGTTAGAAGTACCTACATCATCACAAGATACATCACCTTTATAAGAGTTTAGATCAGAAATGTTAAAAATTGGGATAATAAACAAAGTAGGGGGAAGAGTTATTTCATAGGCATTTTCTCCCATTTTGTGCAAAATTGTGCATGTGCCAACTCTCTTAATGTGGATTTTTTAGTATCTTCCTTTTGGTAACCTCTCTTTCCTGAGGTATGCCCAAACCTTATCCCCAATCTAGAAATGAACTTCTTTTCTCCTTTTCTCTACCTTCTCTTTGTACTTTTGAGTTGTCTGCAGTAGTTTGGTTTTTACTTCATGTTGAACTTGGGCAATGAGTTCTGCCAATTCTTCTCCCTGAGCACTGATCTTAAAGTCTAAAGGTAGGTTAATTAGATCCAATGGGAATCTTGGGTGCAAACCATAAACTGTGTGGAAAGGTATTTCACCAGTGGATCTATTTAGAGAATCATTAAATGCAAACTCTGCTTGTGGGATGATGATATCCCAAATCTGGTTATGCTGCTTGGTTAAACATCTGAGAAGGTTCCCCAATGATCTATTCACCACTTCTATTTGGCCATCAGTTTGTGGGTGATAGGCAGAGCTATAGGTTAAGTTTGTCCCCAATTTCTTGTGGAGTGTTCGCCAAAAATGTCCTTGGAACTTAACATCCCTTTCTGAGACTATTGTCTTTGGTAGTCCATGAATCCTAGCAACTTCTTTGAAGAAGAGTTGAGCAATGTGGGAGGCATCATTTGTACTTTTGCAAGGGACAAAATGCACCATCTTACTAAACTTGTCTACAATCACAAAGACAATGTCAAATCCCTGTTTACTTCTAGGAAGGCCCATAAAAAAATCTATGGAGATTGACTCCCAAGGCCTATTAGGAATTGGAAAAGGTTGGTATAATCCCTGATTAGTGGATACACCCTTAGCTTGCTGAGAGATAATTCATGCTTCCACAAATTTCTTGATATCATTAGCCATCTTAGGCCAAAAGAAACTCCTCTTGATCTGGTCTATTTTCTTATCTATGCCAAAGTGACCACCCATGCCACCACAATGTTTCTCTTTGATGATGTTCATTCTAATAGAACACCTAGGTATGCAAAGTTGGGAAACATTGAACAAAAGGTCATTCTGAATGAGAAACTCAGAGAACTCAATGTGATATTTGCCTACAAGTTGAGATCACACCTTGAATGCCTCTCCAAAATCTGGATCACCTGCATATAGATACTTTAGAGCATCAATCCCAATGCTTTGTATTTGTACTTCTTCAACCAAAACAACTCTTCTGCTGAGGGTATCAACAACCTTGTTTGCTTGACCTTTCTTGTGCTTCAATGTGAATGTGTATGCCTGAAGTTGTTCCATCCACTTTATATGCTTGACACTTAGTTTTTCCTGAGAATTTAGAAAAAATAATGCATTGTTGTTAGTATAGACAACAAATTCTTTTGGTAAAGGGTAGTGTCTCCATTTTTTAAGAGTCTGCACTACTGCATACAATTAAAGGTCATATGTTGAGTATCTTTTCTTAGCATCATTTATCTTTTTAGAGAAGAAAGCTATAGGTTTCCCCTCTTGGATTAAGACAACACCAATGGCTAGGTTACTAGCATCTGTCTCCATAGTAAACACCTTCCTAAATTCAGGTAAGGTCAAGATAGGATATTGAGGAACCCTATTCTTCAAGTAATCAAAAGCATTGTTAGCATCATTTGTCAAAGAAAACTTAGTTTTCTTATCACCCTTGATGGTGTCTAATATGGGGGCACATACATGACTGAATTTATTTATAAATTTTTTGTAAAAGGTAGCAAGACCATGAAATATCCTTACCTCACCTTGATTTCTTGGAGTGGGACAATTGACAATGGCTTCCACCTTACAAGGATCCATTTTTAATGTTCCCTTTGAGATAACAAACCCCAAAAAGGTAAGTTCCCTTTGCATGAAGGTACATTTCTCCAAGTTGCTGATGAGCTTGTGGTTGTGAAGTCTCTTTATCACTTGCTCCAAATGGTTTAGATGTTCTTCTCTGCTACTGCTAAAAATCAATATATCATCAAGGTAGATAACAACAAATTTGCCAAAGTAATCAATGAAAATTTCATTCATGATCCTAATGAATGTGCTTGGGGTATTTCAAATGGAATTACAAGACATTCAAATAACACCTCAGTGGTCTTAAATGTAGCCTTTCATTCGTCTCCTGGCTTGATTCTTATTTGATGGTATCTTGACTTTAAGTCTATTTTGGAAAAGTAACAAGCAGTCCCAAGTTGATCAAGAAGATCTTCAATTCTTGGGACGTGGAATATGTACCTGATTGTTATTTTTTTTATAGCCCTGCTATCATTGCATAGCCTCCATGTTCCATCCTTTTTAGGTGCCAAAACAGAAAGAACTACACAAGGACTGATATTTTTTTGTATTAGGCCTTTGGCTAGCATTTCTTGGACTTTTTTAGAAATCTATGCATTCTGATTGGGAGTCATCTTATAGGGTGCCTTGTTTGGTAATGAGGATCCTGGTATGAGATCAATTTGATGAGTAATATCTCTAAGGGGTGGGAGGGAAGATGGTAGATCATTTGTAGTAACATCACTGTATTTGTTTAGTAATTCCTTGACCTCTATTGGTATGGGTGCTATCTTGTCAGATTTCTCCTTCTCCTCAGGTTTCTGATTCTTTTAATTTTTTTACCATTTTTTTCTCCCCTATCATGATTACAGTGGGTTCATTTTTTGATTTTTGATCAGGCAGTGGCTTCATAGTGAAGGTTTTTCCATCCCTAATGATAATGTAGGTGTTTTTCCTATAGCTATAAGTGGCATCCGTATCATATTTCCATGGTCTCCCAAGTAGAAGATGGCAATCATCCATCTCTACAACATCACACAAAACCTTATCCTTGAAATCTCCTAGAGAAAATTATACCATAGCCTATTCAGTGACTAGTGTTTTTTGTCCTTTAGTGAGCCAAGAAAAATTATAAGGGAAAGGATGTGGTGTTTTCTTTAATTCTAAATTTTGTACCATTTCCTTAGAAATCAAATTCTCTATTGAACCAGAGTCTATCAATAAGTTACATACCTTTCCTTGGCACCTGATTCTTGTTCTAAAAAGGTTCTTCCTTTGGGATGGCTCTTGAGTGTGTGGTACTTGTAGGAAGGCTTGTCTCATCATCAAGATTGTTCCTTCTTTAGCTTCAAGTTCTTGGTTGTCTTCTTGGACCAACTGTGCTCTTCTCTCACCTTGGTTATTGTTCCTCTTCTCAGGGAATCTCCCTACATGGTGGCCTAACTGATTTCAATTGAACACCTTAGGGGTTCATTTGTTCTTCCCCTACCTCTGCCAAAAGGTCTCCTACCTCTGTAGCCTCCTCTATTACTAGACTCTCCTTGGTCTCTTCCTCCTTGATTTTTCTCCATGGGTCTGTCATTGCTTGACTTTCCTCTACCCCATGTATTTCCTCTTCCTCTAAATTTTTTTTTAGGGTTGTTTTTACCTCTACCCCTAGAACATTTATCTTGTCTTCTCTTGAATTTGTCTTCAAATTTTAGTGCTAATTGGAAGCACTGTTGGACTATAATTGGAGAGCAAAAACTCAATTCATCCTAGATATTTATCCTTAATCCTTGCATGTATCTTGCAAGCTTGACACTTTATGGCTCTACCAATTTGGATTTCATGGAGAGCTTACAAAATTCTTCAGTGTACCTTGAGACATCCATTTATTTTTGTCTCAAACTATGTCTTTTCTTATTAAGTTTCACTTCATAATCTTCTGGCACATAGTCTTGCTTCACCAAGGCTATCATCTTCTTCCATGTGTCCACTGGATTCTTATCCATCTTCACCCTCTCTGCTTAAGTGACATTCCACCAAGTTAGGGCTGACCCCTTTAACTTGGAATTTTCTATTTTCACCTTTTGGTGTTTTGGTATCTCCTCACAATCAAAGAAACTAGTGAGTGCATCCATCAAATCCATGACTTCTTCTGCATCCATCTTTCCATTATAGACATGTAGATTAAGCTTAGTGTCCATGTTTATCCTCTCCATAGACTTCAAATTTTTTACAAGTAGCCTTTGGTCTGTAGGGATCTCCTCTTCCTCCTAAAAAGGGGCTTCTTCATCACTCCCCTCCTCTTCCATTCCAGAGTTACCACCACTATTCTTAACTTGTTCCTTAAGCCTTTCCATCTTCTGCCTCAACCATTTCCTCTCTACATCATGATCCTTTACTACTCTCAGTAATTCTACATTGGACATCCTATTAGGAAGTTCACTTTCTTCTTCACCATCAGCCATGGTTACAACTTGAATAAGTCCATAGATCCTTAAGCTGCTCTGATACCACTTGATGCAAGATCTAGGGTATGATAAGGAAAGTTAGACACTATGTCCTTCCCACTCTCCCAAAGCCAAAGGGGCCTTCACATGAAAAAACCTCTCCACCTAGGTCTTACACCTTTACAAAATTTCACAACACAATCACACAAATCCATACAACATCTTGACAAGGGTTCAATACTAGATTCAAGATGTGCAATGTCTCTCAATAATCCATACTTATGCAATCAATATCCAAATATTGATGCATAAGACCCAAAGTGACAACCAGAGTTGTAGGGGGTGAAGACGAGTTTACAAGGGTCTTATTAATCCTAATAAGACATGTTACCATCATTAAGAAGGTCTAGGGTATCCTTGAGATATGTGTTCCACAATCAAGCCTTCAATTCCTTATAGCCTTGCGCAGAGGGTTTAATGGACATAAATTCAATAATTCAGACTATACCCAGGGAAATAATCACATTTTTGAGTACCCTCTATGGAGTACTAACAATCCCTAAAGCCAAGGGTTCTGAAGTGAAAGGGAATTGGCTTGAACATCACATGATTAGACAAGCCTAATTAACAATTAGGTCTCCATTAACATAGGAAGTAACCTAAATCCTTAGAGGAAGATGAAAATAAGAATTGGAATGCACTTGGGATGCTACAAAACTACTCCAAATCCAATTACAAGGTTTGACTCAACCCCAATCTCATGGAAGTCACTGCTGCACCATTGTGGTTGCTGGTCATCACATAGAGATGCTGACCATTCTTTACTCAAAACATGCTCCAACACTGGTTTCCCTACAAACCAACTCAGAAATCATGTATTCCATATGTAGACCTCTCATTCCACTAAGGATCAGAATTTTCCAAGGGTGGACATGAGAGGAAAATGAGATTTAGTGAGTAAACCCTAGTTTTGGAGGGTTTCAGACCAATGAACAAAGAAAATGCTCTAACTTACAAACCAGAGATCATCAAGAGCTAAAATTAGATGAAAATGAAAGCTAAATCAATAATTCTTACTTCCCAATTGGATTCATGCCCTGGTTTTTCCGTACAGGTCTGTACCCAAAGTTGCACGTCGACTGTTATAGGAAAATCAGTTATTTTTATTGATTCAAAGAGAAAAATTACATCATGATTGCTTTCCACCCGCTTGAAAGGGCTATGAAATATTTAGCCAATGGTTACAACCATATTTAAAACCATATGTCCATTGGGGATTCATTAATACTTTACAAACACAAATATTTAAATGTTGTCAAAGTTGCTTGACAACTTTTGACAATATTTTGACAACATTTGCAAAGTTGCACTAAAGATGCAATCTTGTTGCAGAAAGTGAAAATAAGGTTCCTAATATACTTAAAACATCCTAAGAAAATAAAATTCCAAAATCCTAGGCTCTAGGGGCCCCTTGAACAATGGTTGACCAAGTGGCTTATGAATGCCAATCTTAGAACCAGGCCTTACAATTGGGTCAATGAACTAAAGATGATACCCTTAGGACTTAGGCATCCTCAAGACCCCCTAGGAGTCACATTTTGATGAGGTTTTCATGTTGTTGCAGTGGGTTCTCCTGCACCAGTTTGACCCCCTTTCAAAGCCTCTAGGGCCTTCAAAACTGAGTTCAAAGTTTTTGTACCACCCCGCAAAATAAAAAATTCAATATCTTCAAGACTAAACTTGATCTTTCCAAGAAAATTTATCAGCAAGATAATATATCCAAAAGAGACCTATAGGGAAGCAATTAGAACAATCCATTCTCAAATGAATAACCTACTAAAAATATAAAACTTGCCAAAAATAGTAACCCTGCCCAAAGATAACCCTTATTGATAAATAGACAATATTTTTGGGTGATGAAAGATTTGTCTTACACCCTAGATGCTACTGCATCATTAGTACACTTAGGTTTAATAAATCAAAGGATTCAGTTAGTGTAGTCCATGTAAAAAATTATTTCATTTTCAGAGGAGAGGAGAAGAGATATTTTATCAAGGTCATGATGGTACTATTAGATGACACATGTCCATATTAGTTCCATGGGGATATATGTTTCCTATAGATCAGAAGAGATATTTCTTGTTATGTATACCCATACCGATGAAGTATAATATTGAATTCCACTTGACACCTCATCACATGCTTATAAGATTCTAAATGGTTCACCTACTTTAGGTTTTGACAACACGTTATTGTAATATGTGTCCCTTCTACTCCAAGGATATTTTCCACTTTGTGTTCCCTAATAATGATAGGTCCTAATTGGTTGATAGATTTTGATGTGTTACTTCCCTAAGATAAAAATATTCAAATTTGTTCAAACAATCTGATCATTGTTGATCTCTCATGCATATTTCAAATCGATAGTCCACATTCAAAATTGAGAATGGCTACGTATGAATCATTTGTTTAGGGAATGGGTAGAGATGGAAAATTTGGTCAATTCATGTCTACTTTGATTAATATTTTTGACATAATTGGATTTATGTCCATCCTTCAAAGTATGAAGATGTTAAATTTTCAATATTCAAGTGGATTGAGCATTCATAAAGACGATTTGGAATTTTAGAATGTAAGACTACTATCAATGCTAATTTTCTCATCCGATCATGAAAATGTGATCTAAGTTGCCACAAGAGAAAATATTAATGCAATTTCTCTTGGATATAGATGAAGAGATAAGGCCCATGCTCATTAAATGTCTTTATACATACGTTTTTGTTTCAAGCTCATCCTAGATCACAAAATTCACAAGTGACTTCCTTTAGCCTTACACTCAAAACTTCAGAACATCAATGTTAATGTATGATTGAGTGGTCACCCAAGATTTAATTTGATGTTGTCACTTGTTAGAATCTCCTTAAGGTGCATGAACTTGGGTTTTTAGTTCCTAGTGTGACTCAACTTTCCATTAAGCCCATCAATTGGATATAAAAGGATTTTCAGCTTCATTCTAAAGTGTTATGACCCCTAAGAAATTAGTATGGAATAAAGAGTTAATTTTGTTCTTAGAAGTTATAGAAATAATTTCTACAGTGTACTTTTTTTTATAATAGTAGGCTATCTAGTTGAAGCTAATATGAATATCATGTATGTCTATTATTGTATGCTTTGATGCATTATTGTGATTTTATGATCAATATAATCAAAGATTTATTGATATCTCCATTATATACATTTGTTATATAATAATTTTTTTGTTCATTGCTTCTATTTAAGGAATGGAGAAATAACTCTCAATAGGATATTGAGATATTGTGTGTGCATCAAGCATTTGTAAGAAGAATAACATTGCAAGCCATGAGAAGGTTATACTATTGCAATAAATTAGTATTTTATTAACCAAGAGATTAATGTTTAGGATTTTATCAAGATAAGTTACATGATTATTTACTCTATGAATAGATAAGGCACTAATTAGATGGAGTTTCTATTGAACCCAAAAAATATCGACAAAATACCGAAAATAAAATTTCCCTTTTATTTCTATTATATTAGTTTTCTTATTTCAAACCTCAATCTTATAGATATTTGAGGGTGAAAAGTGTTATGAAAATTGTCTCTCAACCTTGTAATAATGAATTGTCACTGTTGATAAATGAGCATTGGATTGGAGGGGAGGGGGGGTTGGGAGTCTTGCAAGGTTTGAAGGGGATAGCCCCTTGATGGGGGTTCAGGGGAAGCACACTCAAAATTCACATTTTATGTATAATTTATAATTGTAAATCTAAACCATTTATCAGTGGGTCATATACCTCACGATGGATATTTTATGTATTTTTATTTCCCTAGAAGGAAACCATGTTTTATGAGAGTATAGTATCACAACTGTGTATTGTGATTTTCTTTGAGAGTCTAATAGTTATTGAATTTTCTTTGGATATTCATTGGTGGTACTACTATGAGAACCTTTCCTTGCAAGTATATTCTCATTGTGGTTTATCCCTTCAGATTTTTCATGTATATCTATTTTTCTCATGTGTTGATGCATGAATGTGCTTACTACTGTTCTAGTTGCACTAATAATAAAGTAAGATGTAGTATTAGTTTTGATTATTTGTATTTATGATTGGTTTTGATGATAATTAATAGTTATTGAGTTTGATATTGGCATATATTGATTCACCTTCCCCCCTTAGTATGACGTTTTATCAATTGATATTAGATTCTTGAGGTCGATTCAAGATGACACACTCAGTGCTTAAGAATGACCTTCTTCAAACAAGGTATCTCATTTTGACGGATCTAACAATGTGATTTGAAGTAAGGATGTAAGCCTATCTGATGGCACTAGAGCTTGATATTTAGTAATTTGTTATCAATGGTGTATAGTCAGAAAATGGAAGCACTTCCATTTTAGACTTATTTAGCCTTTCGAGTAAGTGGTTTGGGGTCATGAAAAGTGCCTTGAATGGGTTCCTGATCTTGACATGGCTTCCCCCCTATTCTGTCCCTCTTTCCACTCCTGTTTAGCCTGATTTCTGCATTCTAAACTGTAGACTGGTGATTCTGGGCTTCAGGATCAGGGTCGACCTTTTAGGTCTATGTTGACCTCAACCTTGACCTAGGTTAGGGTTGACCTCAACCCTGACCCTAGGTCAAGGTTTTCCTTGACCTTGACCCAGGGTTCAGATCCCGGGGTCTCACAATTTTTGGATGTTAGCCTTTGCAAAAAAGCATTTCCCACTTTCGAGTCGGCTATTTCAGGTTCCGAAGCGCCGATTCCTAAATTATATTTAATATAGGTCCTCTCCTAGGGGTAAAGGCTTTAACAGGAATTTAATCCTCCTATGTAGGCCTCCTTAGAAGATTGTGCCCTAATTTCATATAAAAGGGAGCCTTCTCCTCTCATTTTCTGTAAGCATTACAAATGATAACCATCATCAAGCAAACTATCTTCAAGGGTGATTCAAGCAAGCTAAGGAGAAAGATTTAAAATAAAGAATTCATCCATTCAAGTATCTATTTTCATGAAGGAGATCCATTGGAGGCCATTGAAGGATTCAAGCTACATAGTGCCCTTTTGGTGATCTCTCCATCCACCTTCCAAGCCTATTCCAAATTCAAGAACCCATTCAAGACTTGGTGTTGGAGATATACAAGCAAGAGATTGAAGACATCCTACCTTTCTACATTCTACATTTTGAAGCATACTTGTGGATTCAAGGATTCGAATCCGCCACAAGGACTTTTACAAGCAAGGTGAATTTAAGCATTTACTTTGTCTATTTCTACAATTTCAATTATAAATACTTGAGGTTAATTCCAAAACTAGGGTTTGACCAAGGCAAACCCCTCCCCCACAACAAAAAATCTCCTTTTTCTTGTAGGTACAGGTTCAGAATAGCAGATTTGAGACCAGATCTAGATACCCTTTTTGGTTTTCTTTCGGACGACGCGAATAGATTTTCTATCAGACCTGTGCAGGTTATGGTTGACATTATTGGGTTAGGTTGACATTTATGGGTCAAGGTTGACCTTTTTCATAAGACAACATTGGAATGGAAAAATATTTCTGGGTTTTGTTTGTCTCTGCGTTTCAGTTCGGGATCAACTATCAATTTTTCCAGAAATAGTCTATAGACCTAAAAAAAATAACATGCTTTGATCTACAAAATTTCAAGGTTAGTGCATTTCTCCCATTTCTTCAATTACTTTCATATATCATATCTATACATATAATTAACAAAATTTAAGGTACCCCTCTTATTAATCTGTTTTCCAAATAGTTGATTCATTTGTGCATTAGCCCTTCCTTTGGGTTGATCAATTTGGATCTTCCATTTGTGCATTTGGGAATAAGAGGGGAACATCTTATTTTCTCCCTAATCACAATTAAAATATACAATCAATATAATTCAATTAAATATAAATTAAAGTTAAGGAAATCAATATACTCTAAGAAAATCAAACAACAATTAACAATCAATTTTATATCTTACATTTTGGTAACCACAATACACATACACGATTTCCCCCTTTACAAATGGTTATGAGATTCTAGATACTCCTCCAAGAGATTAATCTGGGAAAAGAGCATGCAAAAAATGCAAAGGCAAGGAATGCTATTTTATTTGATCTAGTTAATTCTAATTTTGTAAAGATAATGCATTACAAGACATCAAAATAAGTTGGAAATAAACTTCACAATATCTATGAAGGTGACAATAAAGTCAAGAAGGTAAAAATTTAGACCTATTGAGGATTGTTTGAAGATCTAAATATGAAGGGGGAAAAATATATATTGCTACATATTTTCTCTAGGTTGATGAAATTATCAATATCATTTGAGGAATTGAAGAAGAAATGGAAGAATTAGTGATTGTTAAAAAGACACTCATCTATCTTATCTCTAAGTTTGATTCCAAAGTTTCTAGAATAGAGGAATCCATTAAATAGTTTGACTATGGATGAGTTATATGGGACATTAACATCATATGAAATGAGAATTATGAATATCAAATATTTTAGAAAGGATACAACCTTCAAGGTATATGTACAGAAAGAGAATCCAAACATCAACTAAGAGTTATGTCTGGAAGAAGAAAACCTTGTGAGAAAAATAAAAAGAGGTACCAACAAGTATAAAGATAAGTTACCATTCAAATGTTTTAACTATGGTAAGCTTGGTCACATTACATCAAAGTGAAGAAGAATTAGTGCTAACAAGAAGAATGGCTTATATGACGAGGAAGAAGGATACTCATTTGAGGAGGTTTATGAGGGCTCATGTAGAAGAGAAAATAATAAAACTCTACTCATGGAAACGAAGACCCTAAGTAAGGATGTGGTCAGTATGTACTCTAGAAAAAAAGAGAATGGATTTTTAACAGATTTCTCATGCTTACAAGGAGATCAAGAATCTAATTAAAAGAGTCCTAAAACAAGGATTACATATATCAAAAGATTTAAAAACAAAAAAATATATGCAAATTATAGAGTTGAAAGTTCAATTGTAAGCAACTAGGAGGGAAAATTATGTAATTAAAAAAAGACTAAAGATTAGACAGAAGGAATGTGAAATATTAGAGACAAAAGTGGTATTATTAATAAAGGACTTGGATAAATCAAATAGTTAGCTGATCAAAAATATAAAGCTTGGAAATAGTACTAAAATATTGGATGAGATTATTTGTAGCTAGAGGGAACCACATATCAATATTGTCATTGGATTTAATGAATAAAACACTATTAAGGTTACTAAAGATGTCATAAAGAAAACTAAATAAAATATAGATAATCATGGATCCAAAAATTTAAGATTTGATTATCCAAGAAAATTGAAGATAACACGAAAGAGGATGATGGGTTTATCCATGTTTAGGAGCAGAAGAAAAGGCTCAAAAGATAAAACCCTAGAAAATTAATACATAATTAAAGGTTTAATTATTTATTTTTTGTTATTGTTTTAATTGCAATCATTGTGGCCAAAAGATAATAGATTGTAGAATATTTCTCCCAAGAAGCAATAATATTGGCATAAATAGGTCTGCACCTTTGGGTGATTTCAATAATGTATTTTATAAGTATGACAAATTTGGACACATTGCAAGACACTCTATAAGAGATTTGGAAAATGCATCTAGATTGGATAACAAGGAAAACACGTTTACTATTTTGATGAATAAATCTAAAAAAGTTGAGAAAAGAAAGAAAGAAGAATAGAACTTTGAAAGGTCAATAATCCCTTATACTACATTTCAAGTTAAAATAGAGTTGAGGAACAAATCCAAAGATACATAGTACAATAATACACTCAACATATAATAAAGTGATCACATCTAAGATTTTTTTGATAAGATGGTACTAGATGATTGTAGCACTGAAGGTGATGATCTTACTAAGACCAAGGAAATTGAACATCTACTAGGTAAGAGAGATGAAAGCTGGCATTGGTATGAAAAGGAAGGGTATGGTAACATATTTGAGTTCTTTAGGTAGAAGATGAGAGCAATAAATCTCTCACATATGATGCTCTAAAGAGAACACAAATTTAGGGGGAGTATTTATTCCCTACCAAAAGAAGAATAGGTGGTGTTGAAATAGAACACTATTTGGTTTAGAAAATGCACTATCTGAGATAGGGAGAGAATAAAATGCAAAAGAAGAATTAAAGTGACCCTTTACCATTGATGTCAGAAAGAGAGAGAGAGAGCCAACATTCTTGGATGATATAAATTTCCCAAGGAGTTTTATTCTTAGTGGGATCATTTCATTATTAGATTTTTATCATCGAAAAATGGGGGATTGTTGGATAAAGGTTGTCATTTATATAAAATGATTTGGTCAGCTCTATCATTGATGTTAAGGCCTGAAGAATGAAAATACTTTCATTAAAGTTTTGAAAGTATAGTGGATAACTATGATGATGAAATCACTTGAAGTGCATTTTTATCCATTCCATTTCATGGACGTAATCCAGAAGTGTGATCTAGAGTGTTTGAGGAAAGTTACTTGGATAGTGAGCTTGCCATGGGAACCAGTTATGATTTGTATTCATTAAAATTTGAGATTAATTAATTGTGGATTTGGCGGAGATTATTCATACTAATTTTTCATCAAATACAAGAATTTCTATCTAATCAATATTCTATACACATGAAGTTAGAAGTGACAGAATGATCACTATGTAAGTTGGCTGACTAGGTAGCCATTCCAAATTGATGCACCAGAGGGTTGTAACATTTTCTCATTTGAGATACCATGTAGATTATTTTTGGGACTAGATAGGTATACCTTTCATAATACATAGTGTGTCCCTTCTTTTGGACTAGAATGCGCACTATTGGACTTTGTCTATTACATGTTTTACATTACGATATATTCTTTTGGATGAATTATGGATGCTTGAATCTTAATCTAGATCAACATATGCATGTAACTATAGTTGTAGTGTATATATATAGTGATCTAGGATATTTCCTTGAGAGTAGGAAAGTTGTGAAATACAAAAGTGAATAGAATGATTGATATGTAATCGGATCTAAGCAATGTGAATCGTAATCCATCATTTTACAATTCTATTAGAAGATCATATGTATTGTAAAAGGAGGTTATGAAAGTTGTTGAAATCAATAGAAAGATTATTTTAAGGTTATATATATATATATATATATATATATATATATATATATATATATATATAATATTGATTTGCTAATTGCTAAATTAGTGCTTATATTTTTGTATTGGGGATCAATGTCTCTAGTAGGTTAGTGCCTACAAACACAATAGGGGATTGGTGTCCCTGATAGGTTGGTGTCTAATTTATATTGTAAGTGATCTATTATGTGTGAGGTTAGATTTCCACATATATCTAGTGTTATTATACATTGATGTGTGAATGTTCTTACTACTTGTTTAGTTGCACTAATAATTAAGAAAGATTCAATATTAGTTTTAATGATTTTGATTTGTGATTAGTTATAATGCTTGGATAAGTTAATAATGGTAATTAATGTTGATTGAGTATAATATTCACATATATTGATCCTCCCCTCAATATATCTTTGTGTTCATCAACATCATCATGCATAATGTTTTTGGTATGTATTTTAATTATCTTCTTTTTTGTTGAAATGAAGATATCAATGCCTAGGGAAAATATGTTTTTTAGAAAAAAATCTTTATTTTAATATTTTTTCAATGTGTAAAATAAACAGCTTAATGTTTGATGATAAACCTACATTCACAAGAAATAAAAAATAAATATAATAATAAAATTAAAATATTCATAGAAGACATCTACAGGTCTCAAATTTCCAAATCCAAAGTTACTGCAGATTGTGACATTCCAGCGACAACCAAATTCAGATCCAAAGTTCAAATCTACTTTGAAGATGCACTTTTCTTCCTCTTTATTTGAATATAATCTCATAGATCAGATTTTTTATCAATTACATCATCATTTTCTTATTCATACCATTTCTCTATTGTCACATATAATATCTCTATATCATTATCCTATCAAGGAATACACAAAAACCCTACATTGTAGATACCACATTAGCACCCATACCCTTTTTGGTTGTTATAATCAGATTTCCATTTTAGGGGTCTTTGTATTCCAAATGTATCATGGAATTCGGTGAGGGATCTACATCTTAGCATTTCTCACCATTTTCATCTATACATTTTGGTGAACCTGGCTTATAAGATTTCCTCTTTTGATTTTGGTGTTAGATTTTCTTTCCATCTGCATCTTTATTGTTACAAATTATGCATTTGGATATCTAGATAGAATTTTCTTGATCTCCTTTACATTGTATGCATAATTTCATGTTTTTCATCTTCATAATCAAATATACTTATGTATGCTTTACATTACAGGTTTAAATTTTATAGTTAAATGTGTTTTTCATAAAAGATTCTCTTTGGTTGGATTGCATATTTATTTCAAATCCCATCATTGAATTGTATTTATCCTTCCTTTCATTCCCTTGTGCATGATTTTTATCACTTTGAGTCCCACTTGTATCATTCTGGTTAGAGGAAGCCATAAACTTATGGGTTCCTTTGATCTGAGTCTTCTCTCTTTCCTAGGAATATTGATGAGACTAACATGCATATTAATGACATCAATCCTACCATGGATAATAAATCTTATAATTCTTCTCATGATGGAAATGAAGCTTTAAATAGTTCCTCCTGTTCAATTCTAAATACTTTCCCATGATTTTGAGAAATTTGAACAATGGTTAAGTCGAGAAAACTCTAATCCTGAGGTCATTTCCATTGTAGAAGGCTTAAGGAAGCTCATTCATAATGATAAACATGGTGTTAGCATCTTGCATAGTATATCTAATCTCATTGACATTAATATAAAACCTATTATGGATTTTGCTCAAGATTTAGGCCTCATTCCACCTATTTCTACTGTTGAAGCCTATATGCCTATATATACTTCCATTCCTAGTGTGTCCACCTATGCTCCACCTATCATAACCACTTCAATTCAAAATTCAAATCCTACCCATGTGAGAATTCCTAATTCTAATGCTCTTTACATTACTTCAAGTGTCCCATCTATTTTATTTCCTTCATCTATGGCCAATTACCACAGTGTACCCTTCTCATATTCATTCATTCCTTCAATTTCCAACAATGTTCCTAACATTTCCAACATATCTCTTCCTACCGTCCTTTCTGTCAATTCTACCATTAATATTATTTCTCAAATCGTGTCTTCTTTACAACAACTAATTGCTTCCATGGCTCAATTAAAGTACAACATTCCTACTTGTGACTTTTCTAGTCCTTTGTCTTTAGATATTATCTAAGGTTTTATCCTGCAAAATTTGGAGATTCCTCATATTGAGACCTATAATAGTAAGGGTGATCCTTTAAATAATGTCAAAAAATTTCAAACCTTGTATAGTAATTTCTCTCATGATCATAGGTTCATGGAAAATTTATTTACTAAAACCTTTCAAGACAAAGCCTTGCAATGGTATTGTTCTTTTCCCCCTTATTCTATCCATTTGTTCCAAAATATTTCTAAAGATTTTATTGAAAAATTTCAAAACAACATTAGTCCTAAAATTTATTTGACTGATTTAATGCATTGTAAACAAGGTGTTAAAGAAAAATTAATTGATTTCATTGGTAGATTTAAGCATTTGCATGCTTATATTTCTTATCATATGCCTAATATTGATGTGAAAATTTTTTTTATTTCTAATTTACACAAATACATTAGAGATAAGATTATGCTTTCTAAATTATCTTTTTTTCCTCAATTGTGTGCAATATTTCATAATTATCAACTTCAAGTGAGTTAGTTTGAGAGCACCAATCCAATGTCTCTTGTTCCCGTTGATAAGAGTGATGCCACATCCAATAATTTCAATAAATTTGGAAAACCTAAGTGTTGGGATTAATGGGAAGTAGTACTGAGAGGGGAGGGGTGAATCAGTACCTCTAAAATTTTTAACTCTTTTCACCTTTGATCATTAACAATCATTCTTTATTGCATTACCGACCATTTCTAATATTCTTTCTTATGCATGTAATTTTAATTCATAATCTTTAATTGTTTGCAACATTCATAGAAACATTCATGAAAATAATAAACACATAACACAAGATGTGATATCGCAGAAAACTCCTATTAGGAAGTAAAAACTGTGGCGGGGATGGCACCCACAAAACTTCACTATCTGCAGAATGGAAGGGAGTCGGTAAAGGCTTACAATTGATCACTTCTGATGATCTACCCTGTTAGGAGTATTAAAGTGGAGACCTATTAAGATCTACTCTGTTAGGAGCTTTAGCAACACTGATTTAAGTGTGCACTCAGTTAAGAGATTTACAATAGAACTGTTAGGTCCACCTTTCTTGAAAGGATTTCTTAAGTGTACTACACTTTTTAGAATGAGTACTATATATTTGACCTGACTATATGCAATCTATAATTGCTGATCACAGATCCATTAAAGCTCTCATAATATGAATATCACCTATAGTGATTGATGAATACCTTTTCTTTGCTCGTCAGTAGCCTGTGTTCTTGTTCTTGAAACTAATTTGATCCTTTTCTATTCTTATGCATGAATTCTCTTGTCTAATCCTTAGATGATCTCAGTGGCTACAATTATCATCGAACAACATGTTCACAATAGATTGAGTATCTATTTATACAAGTATTTGACCTATTCTAGAATCACACATTACAATGTTAACTCTTGATCCAAGGTATATAACTTGACCTTGATCTTTAGTTTGCATGTTTTAAATCAGTAAAACTAATTAAAAAAATAATAATTACATTGCTTCCTCCACACATAATGGTTTTAAAAAAAATCAAGAAGCTAAATATACAACTTTAGTGTTTTATCTGACGTGGAAAGTCAGATCCACTTTTTGCGGGATGTAACTGACTGTCGGTTCTTGGTCGTCAGGTTGAACTGAAAGTCTGTCGGTGTTCCTTTGTTGAATTGATCATCAGGTTCCCTTCATCTGTTGGGTTCCTCTCTTTTTTTTTTTCTGTTGGGTTTCACTGTTGTTACTTGTCGGGGTCCTTTATCCTTTTTGTCATCTGGTAACACTAAATAGTGTTAGTCAGGATGCTTTTAACTTGGCAGTATCAGGTAACCTTGGTGTCGGGTAGTGTTGTTCCCTGTTTGTCGGTGTAGTATAAACCAATGGTGTAGATAATGTTTTTCCTTGTGTATACTAATGGAAAAATATAATGCCTTCAATCTCCCCCTTTGACATTAGTATCAAAAGCTGATATGTGCATAATACTAAAGTGTTTAGTATGTACACCATGTCTATATCTTTGTCATTATATGACTCCCCCTAACTATATGCATCGGTATAGTAAGTATATATGTACATGTATACTTTCCTCTGTACTATACATTCCCTATTCTTTGCTCTTTCAATTGTTTGACTGTACATTTCCCCCTTTATACTAACTAAACTGTATGTACATATCACTTCCCCCTTTATTTGATACTCATGACAAAAATGTACAACTTATAAGATGCCAAAAATGTGACAAAAATGTGTCAAGAATATGCGAGTGGGTGTTCTTGATGTCTTCGAGCAATTTCTCCCATTTTTTATTTTAGGAGTTCTAGTGCCATGTTCTCTAGCTCTAGTTGTGCATGCATATCATAAATGTTGTCTAGGAAAAACATTTTTGGGGTGGAAATTAGTGCTCTTGCCCCTATTGTATGTTTCTGTAGTAGTGAGAGTGTCAGTAAGAGTTGTGCTTGAAGCTCATTTACCTCATCTTTGAACTTTGTCTCTGCAATCTGTATGTCTTGTCTCAATTTGTGACCTTTCTTGAGTTTCTTATTGTGAAATTTTATTTCCTCTTCACTATTTGTGAGAATTTGTGCACTTGTCTAAAGATCAAAATCTATCTGTGCTATCTTGTCAGTATACTCCTAGGTGAGTTGATCAAGCATGCATAATTTCTGTATCAAGGTTATAGCTTTTGAGATTATTGGATATATTATGCTAACCAATTCATAAATCTTTACCTTATGCAATGCCACTTATTAGCTTATCTTTTCTACTAGCTTGAACTCATATTTCTGTTCAAGTCTTTCTTCCATGACCTTCTCAGCATCTAATTTTTGAGATGTTATTGCATCTGTGAGTACCACTAATTGATAAAGCATTGGGGCTGTTTGATCAACATCTACATCAGGTATTATTTGTTGAAGTATTCCTCTTGCTACTTCAATTACCTTTGCCTCCTTTGTGGCTTTTCTCAATTTGTCTTGCATTGCCTTCCTCTCACAGAGTCTTGCATACTTGGTCAATTCAGTTGGATCCAATGTCCTTGGATCACAAACTGGAATCTCAATGATTTCATCCAGAGTGACTGGATTTTTATACTTGCTCTTCTTCTTCTTTGAGAATTGTGTGGACGCTGATGTATGAAATAAAATTTCTAGTTCATTTTTCCTCTTTGAAGTGCTTGGAGAAGGCTTTGTTGAAGATGCTTCTTGTGTTTTCTACTCAGGGTGCACTTGTCAGTTTGGTGAAGATGTCTCTCCATCAACCTTGGGTGTCTCTAAAGATTTTTATTCTATTTTCTTCTCCAGCTCATATTTCTTTGCTTCTTCACCCTTTTATTTTGGCGTGTCCTCTTTTAAATTTTGTGTTACCTCTTTACTTTGATCAGTAGACTTATCTTTCGAATAATTGGTTGCAGCTTGCTCTACAGTTGTATCCTTTGCATCATCTGTTGTGTCTTTTTATTCTACATCACCCTTGTCCTTGGGTGTGCATGTATCTTTTGTAGTAGATCCTTCATTACCCTCTAGTATATTGATTGCCTTCATTAATACTGGCATATTACTTTGAGTGCTAGCTTGTGTTGTATCTAGAGTGGTGTCCTGCTCATTGGTTTGCTCTTTTTGAGCAGTGACATCCTCATCTTTTTATATTTGCACTACAGGGTCTAGTTTTGTTATGTCCATGATTGAAGTGTCTATCTATAATTCATCAGGAACATCCATGTCCTTATTGGTTTGGGTCTCCATTTTTTGTTGCTTGATCTGATCCTTAAGTGATATGAATATAACATCATCTTATTTCTGAGGATCTTTATCAGAGTCATATTGTGTGATGTCTTGAATGTCAAGATCATCTATGACTTTTTCCAAATCTATTGGCTCCATATCTTCAACATTGTCTAAAGAAATGTGCCAAGGACTTGACTTGTCTTTCTCATCCTCTCTATGAGGTGTTTCGGTGAGAAGTAACTATTCCTCATGACTTTTTGACTCTGCTGGAAGATCTAGGAGTTGTCTCCATTTAGTCTCGGTCATTGTATCCAGCTCTATGAACTTATCCTCTAGCACTTTGTAAGCCCTTATCTTGGCTACAAATTTGCTTGAGTGCTTCTTCATAATTTCTTTGATTTCTTCAACCTTAGATTCAGGAGGCATAAGTGTAACAAGTACTCTCTCCATTGCATCTCTTTCGGTTTGTAGAGAATATGACCATTGTTGAGATATTTTCTTACCCAACTCTTTGGGTATTTGGTTGACAAATTCAGCTGGTACATGTTTGTACTTGACCATTGCCCTTATTATGGCATCTTGTAACTTATTTTGGTCTTCTAGCTTAAGTGTATCCCATTGTCTGATTTTCTTATCAGACATGGTGCCATTTGCAACAATAGATTCAACAGCCTCATCAATTGTTTGATTTCTGAAATTTTTCTTTGTTACATCAGTCTCCTCATCTTTTGTGTCTTCTATGTCAGCTTTTGTCCTGACCAATCTTTTTTTCCTCTATGTGGGTGTTGTATTCATAGTTTGTTTCTCTATTTGCTTTGCTGGTTGCTTCCTCTTATAGGTCCTTACTTGACCTTTCTTAAGAGGTGTGGTATCGGTCTTAGTAGTCTGACTCCTTGTCCTATGTTTCTTTGTAGGAGGTGGAGGTGTATCAGACTCAATTGCCTCAGAGTCTGATTTCTGCTCATCGTACCCTTCACCGATGGTGCCCTATTCATCAATTTCCTTTTTTTGTTCTTGTTCCTCCTCATTGACCGATATAATATTTTTAAGATTCTTAACCATATTATTCTTCTTATTTATAGTCTTTTTGATTTCTAGGCCTCTTTTTATCTTTGATCTGGCCTCTTCATAGGTTCCAAACCTTGGTTGTTTGCTGTCAATTGTCTCATTGATCAATGCATCAATAGAATTGGTTTCTTGATCTATGTTGATTTCATAATCAAGTAGGGCTAACCAAGCTATCCTTGGTACAACTTGTTTTATGTGGGTAAAGTCTGTATCCACCATAAAACATATCTCATCCCTATGTTTTTCAATTAGGTGCCCAGGGATCCTAGTTCTTTCCATCACTTTTCCTTGAATTCAAGAAAGTATGTAGTCATAACTGATTCAAATTTATCTACTAGTGACTTAACTAGTTCACTAATTTGTAGTGTCACCAGCTTTGTAGTGTCCCATTTTACTTTTCCTACTGAAGGAAAGTATTATTGAAAGTAGAAAAATATACACATGATAAGTGAGCCAAACTTACATGTGTTAGTCTTTGCAGAACTTATTGTGTTCATGTTCTCATCAAGTTGCTTTAGCAGGATCTCACACAGATCCATCTGGATTCCCTTTGTTACTATATTGTAAGCTGTGCTTATTGATGTTGACGATATGTTGTTTAGCCTGCTTGCCTGAAAGATTTTGTAACCAATCACACATGCACTGAACCTCAGTTCCTCATCAGTGATGGTGTTCACTTTGAGACCTCTGTTATCCCATTAAGCTTTTGTAAACTTTTCAAATTCTGGCCTGGAAGGATGCTTGTGAGCCTTAGGCTTGTCAGTTATTGGATAACCAGTGACAGCATGAAGGACATCCTTATTGATTTTCTTTGGTTGATCTAGCCATAGGTTCTGATCATGCATTTTGCTAAGTACCAACCTAATCCAGTCGGTTTTGAAGTCCCTCAGGAAATATAGGGCATTGGTTATTCCCTTCACTTGCAGATGCTTATGTTCATCTTTTAGGTTTCCTTTTGTGTCACAAAGCTTCTTGTAAGCTTTATCCATCTCTAGATCACCTATTTCAGCAATCTTACAGTGAATATAGGACCTTACATCCTGTATTAACCAAACCCTAGGTGGAATCTTAGAAAATGCACCAGTTTCATCATGTTTCGATGCGATCTCCAGGCATATCTTATATTTGGGTTCTACACAAGTTCTTTTCTTGATTAACCTAACCACATTCTTTTTATCACTCTTGATCTTAGCGGTTCTTGAAGTGGTTGCCATCATTTTTCAAGTTTTAGGGCTTTCTTGAAAATTTAGGGCTTTCTTGAAAATAATGACAGAGTTCTTTGGTGCCCTCGGTACTTACTTTGATCCGTAATACTGGTGAATGATCTGTTTGGGGTGCACTGGATTGAGTCGAGGTTTCTTTGCTGAATGCTCTTCAATCACTCTATTTTTTCTCTGCTTTTTTTCTCTCTTCAAATCACGGGTGCAAAATAAAGTGCTCCCGTCGAGTATTTATAGACTTTTGCCTTAAGTCTATCATAAATGCTCAATGACTCATTGGGACATGAAGATAGATTCTGTCGGGAAGACTTTCAAAATCATCATCGATGTTGTCATGATGCTCAGGATGGCTGTTAATAATTTTACTTTTATCGATGGATATCAATATGGTGTCACGAAAACTTTATAGCTTTTCTTCCTTACCGATGGGTGTCGGGTTACACTAGCAACTTAGCCATTTTATGTGTTGACCAACAATTCTCAGTAAGAGTAAACAACTCATCCATTATGTTCACCGATGATTTTTGGTATGTGTATACTAAAGGGGTTATTTTCTTAGAATTGTAACAAGTAACATAATATGCATCTTTTTTTTATGCAAATTTTGACTATGTATCAATTTGTATAATGGAATTGATGCAAAATATGACTTGGTGTAGTGCAGTTCCATAATTACTTGTTCAGCTTAAGTGGGGGTGAAGATGTCACTAGATCCATTGGATGGGGTGTCACCATTTGCATTGCTTGGTCCAACTTCATCATTGTTTGAAGCTTTTCTCCACATTTTTTCTCTAGCCCTTCGGATATCTTTAATGGTGTTTCCATTGGGATATGTGCTTGTCTCTGTCATTCAGTCTTTGCAATCTTTCTTGAGATGACCAACTTTGTGACAGTGCAAGTATGCCATTCTGTGGTTTGACCAACCTCTAGACCTTTTGGTCCATGCCCTCATGCAGTTTGTAGAAATATGACCATATCTACCACATGTTGTATAGTTTGTCCAAGTATTGTAGTCCCATACATATTGATTACCGATTCTCTTTGGTTGATAGGGAGTTTCTTGACCTTTAGGCTTACATGCTTTCCTTTTCTTTTTCTAGCATTCAAGACTTGTGTGCCCATTCATCTTGCATGTAGGACAGTATCTGTCTATGTAGGTTTCCTTCTTTGGTTGATCCATCTTAGACTTACATTCATATGCTTTATGTCCTTTCTTGTTACATTTATAACATAATCCTATGAATGAAGATGTAGATTTAGGAATACCTTTCATTTTTCCTCGGCATACATTTGATGTATGGAATTTTGTTCCACAGTGTTTTCATGTCAACTTTCTTGGTCTTGGATTTTTATAGAAATTCTTTTGATTGGCTTGATTTTATGATTCTCTATTTTTGATAAAGCCTAGACCATTTTTGTTGTTGAATCTTTGTTGTCCTTCAAGAAAATCATCCATTCTTTTATTTCTCTCTTCAGCCTTTCTAATAACTTCATTATGCTGTTGTTGAATTACATAACCTCATGCTTTAGTTTTTCATTCTCTTCTCTTAGTTCACCAATAGCCTGTACTCTTTCAATGAGTTCTATATTCATTTGTTTTGCTTCTTGACTCATAAGAATAATCTGATTTGTAATCTCATGGTGATGCTGAGCATGCCTTTGAATTTCTAACTCCTCTTGTAGTTTCTCTGTAATCTTCCTTCTGTCATCAATAGAAAGTGTTCTTTCTGTTTCAGCTTGTCTAATAGAACTCATCACATCAATCATTCTTACCATCTATGTCTTGACTGATTTGCAACATCTTTATTTGTTCTGTCATGTGTTGATTGATCTCCTTTAGACTTGTGATGTTCTCTTCTGATGTGTCTGATGCATTACTTGTATTTGATCTTGAAGATTCAAAGAAATCTAGAATCTCTTCTTCTTGATAATGTTTTTCATTTCTCTGAGTTTCCATACCTTTTCTCTCATCCAAGAACTCTCTCATCTTGACTCTTTCTTTTTTATACTGTTCATAGAACATCTATATCTCAAGCTTTTTATTCTCAATATTTTTATCAAGTTTATACTTCTCCATTGTATGATCTTTGCTCTTAAGCCTTTAAGCTTTCCAAGAAGAGACTGAGCTCTGATACCAATTGTTGGGATTAATGGGAAGTAGTACTGAGAGGGGAGAGGTGAATCAGTACCTCTAAAACTTTTAACTCTTTTCACCTTTGATCATTAAAAATCATTCTTTATTGCATTACCTACCATTTCTGATGTTCTTTATTATGCATGTATTGTTAATTCATAATCTTTAATTATTTTCAACATTCATAGAAACATTCATGAAAATAATAAACACATAACACAAGATGTGATATCACATAAAACTCTTGTTAGGAAGTAAAAACTGCGGTGGGGATGGCACCCACAAAACTTCACTATTTGCAGAATGGAAGGGAGCCAGTAAAGGCTTACAATTGATCACTTTTGATGATCTACCATGTTAGGAGTATTAAAGTGGAGACCTGTTAAGATCTACTCTATTAAGAGATTTAGCAACACTGATTTAAGTGTGCACTCGGTTAAGAGATTGACAATAGGACTGTTAGGTCCACCTTTCTTGAAAGGATTTCTTAAGTGTACTACACTTGTTAGAATGAGTACAATATATTTGACATGACTGTATGCAATCTATAATTTCTGATCACAGATCCATTAAAGCTCTCATAATATGAATATCACCTATAGTGATTGATGAATACGTTTTCTTTGCTCGTCGGTAGCCTGCGTTCTTGTTCTTGAAAATGATTTGATCCTTTTCTATTCTTCTACATGAATTCTCTTGTCTGATCCTTAGATGCTCTCAGTGGCTAAAATTATCATTGAACAACATGTTCATAATAGATTGAGCATCTATTTATACAAGTATTTGACCTATTCTAGAATCACGCATTACAATGTTAAATCTTGATCCAAGGTATACAACTTGACCTTGATCTTTAGTTTGCATGTTTTAAATCAGTAAAACTAATTAAAATAATAATAATTACATTGCTTCCTCCACACATAATGGTTTTAAAACAAATCAAGAAGCTAAATATAGAACTTCAATGTTTTATCTGACGTGGAAAGTCAGATCCACTTTTTGCGGGATGTAACTGACTGTTGGTTCTTGGTCGTCGGGTTGAACTGAAAGTCTATCGACATTCCTTTGTTGACCTGATCATCAGGTTCCCTTCATCTATCAGGTTCCTCTCTTTGCTATTTCATCAGGTTTCACTGTTGTTACTCATCGGGGTCCTTTATCCTTTTTGTCATCGGGTAACAATGAATAGTGTTTGTCAAGATGCTTTGAAGTTGGCAGTATCGAGTAACCTTGGCGTCGGGTAGTGTTGTGCCCTGTCTGTTGGTGTAGTGTAAATTGATGGTGTAGATCATGTTTTTCCTTGTGTATACTAGTGGAAAAATATAATTCCTTCACTAAGAACTTCATCAAAATCAACAACTCATCCAACAATGTTGATGAACAAGTGGTAGCAACATCCGAAGGTGTGGCTCCTTTATCATCTATATTTAGAATTTCTCGTAGTTTTACTTAGCTTTTTGTATCTTTGTATAATGTGATGTTGAAGTTAATTAATGCTAATATGTTAACACTTCCTCCTATCAAACCCATTGACACATCCAAACCTTTACCCAAACACTTTGATCACAAAGCTTTCTGTCAATATCATTGTCAACCTAGCCATGATATTGAGAAGTGTTTTTACTTGAAAATTGTTATTCAATACCTTATTGATTCTAATGTTATATCTATTGAAGATGAAAATTATCAAGGAAACAAATATGTGGCACCTCCCAACCAAAACTTACAAATTTATTCCAATCCTTTTCCATCTCATTCAACCAATATCATTGATCTTACCCAACCTTCTTCTTCTTCGCCATGTATCGCTTATGATGATAAATTTAGTGAAGCCAACCATCTTGTCAACATTATTGATTGAGCCAAGCCCAAACCTTCACCTAAATATAGCATTACCTTTAACTTTACTGAGATAATTAATGCACCTAATGGTCCCCTTTACATTGTCACAAATTTTAATGGCCTTTATTCCCCTGGCATCCTTATTGATCCTACTTACATGGAAAATGTGATAACTGAAGGATATCTTTTTAGTAGATGATTACAACTTTATTTCTATGATAACTATGATGTTATGATTCAAAATTTCAATGGTTTTCTTTTTCCTTCCCATGGTTCCATTTCATTTCCTATTGAGGTTGGTCGTAAAACTTTAGATGTTACTTTCACTATGATCCCAACTTTTGATATATTTCATTTCAAACTTGGTCTTCCTTGGCTTACTTCCATGAAAATTGTGGCTTCTCTTATGTATAAATGTCTTTAATTCAATAATAATGGATAAATCATGACTATTAACCATAGTATTTATTAGCCTTCAGTTCCTTAACCAACTCAAGCCTGTCCTGACAATATCTTCCGATCATACCAAGCCTACAAAGTCTAAAATATTTGTGAACTTAGAAAACTTAAAGATGTTCCATCTCTTTTCCCTGGACATGTAATTCTTCCTACAACTCCTATATATGCTTCTATTCCACCTCCTATATCTTATGAACATTCTCTTCTAGTCACCTCTCAACCTAGTGTGCTTCCTTCCATTCTTCCTCCTAACAAAGAAAAGGGCCCGATGTTGATTGTTCCCGATCCAAAAAGAAATTCCAAGAAAACTAAACATAATTTTCATGCTCATGATTGTTGTCATAAATTATTGGGATTAATGGGAAGTATGTACTGAGAGGGGAGGGGTGAATTAGTACCTCTAAATTTTTTTGTATCCTTTAATCAATTAACCTTTGTAATCAATTTTATATCCATTCAATCTAATCTATACTATCTTGACGTGAGTTATATCAATTTCATAACATTAACATATATGTGAACATTTGTAGAAAAATTCATGAAAATAATTTGACGCATAACACAAGATATGATATCATAGAAAACTCCTGTGAGGAAGTAAAAACTACGGTGGGGATGACACCCACAAAATATTCACTATCTGCAGATTGGAAGGGGGCGGTTAAGGCTTACAATTTTGATCACTTCTGATGATCTACCCTGTTAAGAGTATCAATGGAGACCTGTTAAAGTCTACTCTGTTAAGAGCTTTAGCAACACTATTGAGTGTGTACTCGGTTAAGAGATTTGTTGTTGGACTATTAAATCCACCTTCCTTGAAAGGATTTTTACACTTTGCTCCACTTTTTAGAATGATAGAAAATTACAAATTGACCTGGTAAATGCAATCTCCTATTGCTGATACAGATCCAATTTAGTTTACATGAAAAATATTATCACCTAATTGTGATTGAATAATACCTCTGATTCTCGGTATGCTCCATTCTTGGTTATGTTAACCAGATTCACCTTTTGCTATTCCTGTTCTTGAAACTCTCAATATGATCCATATATGTTCTCGTTGGCTTCATTCTTCTTCTCCTCTCTCTTCACATCGATAATAATGAATGGTTGCATCATCTATTTAGAGATGGATTGACTTCATCAAGTTTCGATAAAAACAATGTTAACTCTAAGATCAAGTTTACAAATTGTACCTAGATCTCCTAGTCTATGTGTTTTAAATCAGTTAGACTGATTAAAGCACTTACATTCATGTATCTTTTCCCTAAAGAAATGGATTTAAAACAAATAAATATCCTATAAATAGAATACACTTGCTTTATCTGACGTGGAAGTCAGTTCCACTTTTTATGGGTTACAAAGGACTTTCGATTCTGTCCGTCGGTCATGCTTGACTGTCCTTCAATTTTTTTTTGTCAATTGCACTTTAACTATCTTGTCACTCTGCACTATATCTTGCATGTCAGGTTCTTCTATCTTTGTATTTTTGATTTACACACTAAGTTGTGTCGTTGGTTATCTTTGCACTTAGTCATCTTTGGTGATCTCTTAATATCTGATCTTCGGTTTGCTCAGTCCTGTCTTTCGGTGTATTCTTACTGAAAGTGTTGTTTGCATACTAATGGAAATTAATGTCATCAATGTCCCCCTTTGATATTAGTATCAAAAACTAATATGTGAAAAATACTAACAAAATGTTAAGTATATACAACATATATAATCCTTAGTCATTTAATGACTCCCCCTATGTATATGCTGGTATATCTATATAGATGATGTCTTTCCTTATAGATATCATTTTTCCCATATGAATATACATATACATATCTATCATTTTCCCATATGAATGAATGAATACATATCAATTTCTCTTTTTTTATTTTGTACTCATATCATTTTCCCCCTTTTTTGATATTAAGGGCAAAGGTCATTACCTTATAGTTTATCAAAAATGTGGGAGTGTGAAGACTTGATGTCTTCCATAATTTTCTCCCATTGTTCTTTGAGGTTATCCAGAGCCATGTGCTCAAGTGTGATCTTGGAGTGCTTGTCATAGATGTTGTCTACTACAGACATCTCAGGAGTTGCTATCAGTTGCCTTGTTGAACTGATGTGCTGTTGGAGGAGTGTAAGATTTGGCATAAGTTGAGCTTGGAGCTCGGTTACTTCTTCCCTAAAGTGTGTTTCTACCTCCCACAGTTCCTGCCTTAACCTTTTAATCTCTATGATATTCTCATAATGCATCTTAACTACATTGTCTCCATCAGTGGTTAAGCTTTGTGCACTATTTTCTAGATCTGTGTCCAGCTTTGCAATGTTTTCACTATTTTCTTTAGTGAACTTTTCTATTGTGCTCAAATTTTGAATTAAGGCTATAGCTTCAGATATTATTGGGTCTAATTCAATGATGAATTCTGATAGCTTTACCTTATTTACAGCCACTTCTTGGCTGATGTTCTCAATGAGCTTTTTTTGGTACTTCATCTCAACTCTCTTCTCTATTGCCTTCTCAACATCAATATTATGAGTTGTGATTGCATCGGTGAGGGTGGCTAGTTGATCAAGTATTGTCTTGTTTTGATCAATATCAACATCGAGTATAATTTGGTGCAAAATGTCCCATGCTATCTCCAGTACCATAGAGTCCCTGTGCTATTTCTTTAGCTTCTCTTGCAATGCCTTTCTTTGGCATATTTCTCCATATTCTTGTAATGCTTCAAAGTCAAGTATAGATGGGTCACACTTTGGTATTTCTATTATTTCATCCAATGTGATCTCTAACTTGTTCTTCTTTGATTTATTCTTCTTCTTCTTTGAATCACTAGAATGTAAAACCATTGCCAATTTCTCAGCTTTCTCTGTTGTGCTTGATGAAGTGACCTGTTCTACTTCTTTTTTCTACTTGGCATTAGTTTCAGCTTGTCGGGTGTCTGTATAAATTTCCACATTCACCTTAACATCATCGGTAGCACGCTTGTTGGTTTCCTCAGGAGTACCATCTTTAGGTTTGTCTCCTTTATTGGTATCCTTAGCTTCATCAGTCTTGGTTTCTGCATTCTTGTCTTGTGTATCTGCATCCTTTTCTTTATCTCCTCCTGTAACCTTATCAGTTTCAGTTACATCTTGAGTATCTCCTGTTAGAAACACTGAGAGGGGGGGGTGTGAATCAGTGTTTATCTACTTATTATATTTTAGCCAATTAAACATATATCAAATGTGCATCCAAAGAAACATAACACATGATATGATTACGGAGAACCTTGATCAGAGGAAAACTCCTGTGGGGATTAATACCCACAAAATATTGTACTAGGTATAATGAACCTGTTAAAGTTCCTTTGCCCTGTTAGAAGCAATCTTTACAAATTGAGTACAATGACCTGGTTAAAGGTCTGACCCTATTAGGAGTCTTTTACAA
>MU225026.1:2319603-2340566 GCA_018584345.1 Thuja plicata | reverse complement strand
TAATTTTTACTATCAGTAAGACTCTTTACTCCATTCTTGTTAGTTAGATTTTAAATTCGTAATGCCCCCTTTCAATGGTGAAATACTTAGAATAGTATTCTCCTCCTTTAAAATATATATAAATATATATGCATGTAATTAGTTTTTAGCTTTAAATATTGCACGAATCTTATAAACTTAGGAGTAAATACATTTCACTATTGTTTTACACTTAGTAAATTCTGGATAATAAAATAAATAAATAAATTAAAAAAAAAATTTCAAAGTTGGTATTTGAAAATTTCCTTCCACCAGATTGTGGAGATTAAATTATAGAGGGTTTTGGTTAAATAAAATTAAAAAAAATATGTTTCCTAAATACCCCTGTTTTGACTTATACAGTCAAAAGTACACCAGTCTTATTATATATATATATTTTTGATTATTTATGTTAGTTACTTTTAGATCCATCTTATTATAAGGTTTTGTTTAAAATACCAAATAGATTAAATTTGAAAGTAAGAAGCGCTTGGCGCTGTGGAGTAAGGTTTTAAAAAAAAAAAAAAAACATAATATTATATTGGGCGGGCCAAGCCCCCCAAACCCTCAGCGTCATTTGGAAAGGGGGGGCCGCGCGGCTCGCGGGCCACCTGCAGTGGGTGTGGCTCTACCGGACGGCGTCGGCCGCCCCAGCCAGCGCCCACAGCCCCCTTTTCTCCTCCCCTCCCCGGTGCGTGCTCAGTTGGCGGGCGGTGGTGCCGCCGCCTGCGGCCACCACCACGCCGCCCATCTTCCGCCGCCTTTTTCATACGCTGCCGCCCGCGGGTTTAGAAACCGCCTCCCTCCACGTGTTTTAAAATTAGGATAATATATTTTATTTAAACTTTGAATGGGATGCATTGTTTATTAGGTTTAGGTTTTTATTTTAATTAAATATTTTTTTTTTATATATGTAAGAATTGTTTTAAAGTTTTAGATGGTTATTATAGGCATGATAAGATATTAGTTTTATTGTTTAAATTAGAATTGGAAAAGGATATTTTTATAATTAGCTTTGATTCATTTAAACTAGTTTTTTAATAGTAATTTTAATAATTTAAAAGATATTACTTAGACTAAGATTTAAATCATATTTAATTAACTGTTTAATTAATATTTTATTTAAAAGATAAAGCATATTATGTAATATATTAATTTAAAGTATTATTGTTAGTTTAAAAAGTGATATGTTTTTTTTCTAGAGGTTAAATTATGTTTTAAAAAGATTAGAAAGATTAATTATGTTTTAAATTTTTAGGTTGTTATAGGATAGATGATTGGGATATATTTCTTCTATAAAATTAAGATTATTTAAACATTAATGGTTTAGTTATTTTTTTTTTATATGATAACGAAAGCGGAGATTTGTTAATTAGTTTTTTTTTGGGTTTTAGACCACCCCTATCGTCGCATTGGACCTTTCTTAAGGTATTATCGTTTCCTTTGACCTGTATCATGCACGGTTGACTTTGGTCAACTATGGTCAAACTTTCTCTGACCTTCCCCGGTTTCATGCCAGGTGTTCCTTGTATCCTCTAGAACCTTAGGTTCTAGTTGCATGCCTTTTGGAGATAGTTGACTTTTTGGTCAACATGGGTTGACTTTTTGGTCGATTGCCTCGTTTTGCGCACCTTTGACTTCCTCTGTGCGTAGTAGGCCTTAGTGACACTCCTTCACATTTATCAAGGGATGTTTGGCTTTTGGTCAACCCTAGTTGACTTTTAGTCAAACTGCCTCAATCTGCGTGTACAACTCTCCCTTTGGGTTTAAGCGAACCCTAGTTGTTCCTTTCACCTTTTCAGTGTTTAGTTGACTTCTGGTCAACTGTAGTTGACTTTTGGTCAATCTCCTCATTTTGCGTTCATGTGTTACCCTTGTGTAGTTTTAGTATCCTGTTTTAATGCGTTTTTAAAAAAAAATAAAATTTTGTTCGTGTGTTTTGCCCAACTTTTGGGCATGACAATCATGCCAGAATAAAACAACTATTCATAAAAAAACATATAAGAAGCCCTTAGGCTGTGAGAGCAGTAGCAAAAGAGGGCAGAGGATCTTTATCATTTGGATTGCCCCAAACAGTGGGCCCAGGGGTCTGGTCGGGAAGCAACCACCCATCATCAGCTTCATTTTATTTCTCCATTTCTCGTTCCTCCCACTTGGGAGAAATTGTCAGATCTAGGTGGGGGATTTTATCAGCAGGGGCGGGAGGCCACATAGGAACAGTGGTCGACGGCTGAGCAGTAGTAGAGGCAAGCACCTGTGGCCATCCATAAGCCAAATCCCTCCTATTGGGAGGGGAGGCAGAGCGGTGGCACCAAGAGTGCGGTGTTCTAGATCGCCTCACCGAGGCACTTCTGCTATGACGCCAACCCTGGGGTGGCGTGCGGTTAGCAGAGAGAGAATTCAACGACACTCGAGCAACAGTACACAGGGCATTACCCCAATGTTGCAGTAGCTCCTACAAGTGTGTGACCTCAAGGGCCACCTTTTCAGCTTGAACTTGAATCTGTATCATGACATTATTATATAAACATGCCTTATCATAGAGAGAAACATTGATATCCAGAAAGTTGTGAGTGAAAATAACAGCATTGCGGTCTTTCCATAAGGAAAAAAAATCTCCATCCTGAAAGTATGCCAGATCTGGGTATACTGGGAAGGAATTTTGGGAGAGTCACCAAGGAGAGCCATATGTCAAGAGAAGGGTTTGGGCTGAAATGGCATAAATAAACTATGAATCTAGCTCTAATAATTCTCGGCCTGACAAAAGAACCAAAAATATGCATAATGGACTCAAAATGTCCACAAAAAGGGCATTTAGGATTAGGCACACCTAAGTGCCAAAGCCGAGCTCCTAAGGGTAAACCTTGGTAGAGTAGACACCAGGCAAAATGAGCAATTTTGGGTTCAATGATAGCACCCCAAATAGTGCGAAAATGCCAACTCCAAGTCTTCTGGGAAGAAGAGATATGCCGACAATGATTGAGAGAATCCACCATGGGGAAATGGGGCACAAGCCAAGAATAACCAAGTTTGGGTTTGTAGTTGGTAAATGCCATATCAGGGTATCATTTCCAATCTTTCCACCAAGGTTTAACTAACTGAATTCCAAGTTTGTGCAGGAGATGCGGCGGAATAGCAGAGACAAGCAAGTCAAAAATCTGACGATCTGGGCGAGTGAGCCAGAACTGAATCCAGAGATCATCCCAAGAGAGAAGACTCATGGTAGCTCTGGAAAACAAATCCTTGGGCATTTCGATGCCTCATTTCTAAAAATGAAGAGCACTAATGCCTTGGATTCTGGCCAGAGGAAACTCTTGTTGCATAAAAAGTGGGGACCACCAAATATTCTATTGATTGAAAGAAAGCCCATCCCTGAAGCCATTGTCGACCCAGCGAAGCCAAGTTTTGAAAGCTTCCCAGGCTCTCCAAATACTTTTGGAAAAAAAAGTACCTTGGATTTGAACACGGTGTTTCATAACCAGGAGGGTTTGAAAGCCAATTCCTTTCCAAGCCAGTTTGTGTAGAGGAAACCCAGAAGAAATGCAATGGCAAAGCAATAATTTCCAGGCCTCAGTGCCTGTGAGACAACGCATGATCCATTTCACACAAAGGGCCAGGCCTTGCTTCTGGGTATCAAGTAAGCCAAGCCCACCAGAGGTCTTGAGGAGACAATAAAATTCCCAAGCAACTCTGTGAAAACCATTGTGATCAGCACAAGAGGCCCAAAGAAACTCCCTCAACAATTTTTTGAGCTTCTTGTAGGAAGCCTTTGAAGGGGCCTAACAGGAAGAATAGTAAACATGAGTAGTAGCCAAAACCTTGAAGCAGATCTGAAATCTTCCAACGAGCGAGAGTAGCTTGGTAATCCAATAGGTAAGCTTTTTTTCAATTTTAGCTAGCACGACATTCCATAATTTAGTAGAAGTAGCTTGAAACGCAAAAGGAATACCAAGGAAGCGAAAAATTTCCCCATGCTGAATCCTGGACCAACCAAACTGGGAAAACTAGGGCGGGTCAGGAAGGGAAGAATGTCTGTAGCACAAGGTTTTATGCCACTGAATGGTTGAGCCTGAGGCTAGATAGAAAGTGTCTAAACACTGCAAGGCTGCCTTGATATTTTATTCATCCTCTATAAGAGTGAGAAAAGAATCATCAGAAAAATGGTCGTTAACCAGTTGCTGTGTGGTATTGGGAAGAGAAATCCCACAAACACTGCCTAGAGAAATTGAATGAGCTAACAAATAGCCAAAGCCCTCGACAGCTAGAACATATAAGGTAGGAGCAAGAGGACATCCTTTCCATATGGATCTGTGGAGCCCAAACATGGAAGATTGCCTGCCATTAATGGTGATGCAAGCAGAGGCATCCCTGAAAAGAATCTGCACAGATTGAAGAAATCTAGGGCCAAAACCCAGAGTGTGAAGCATAGAAAGAATAAAAGGCCATTCAATATGATCATAAGCTTTAGAAAAACCAATCTTAAGAAAAAGGGCTTTATGTTGTGACTTACGATCCCATTCCATACCTTCCCAAACTACAATGATATTGTCTAGAATATATCTGGACTTAATAAATCTAGTTTTCTCTAGCCGAACAATTTGAGGGAGGATGTGACAAATATTGAGAGCGAGCGCCTGAGCGATGATCTTGTATGAGACATTAAGGAAGGTAATAGGCCGCCAGTTGTAGATATCCTAGGATCCCTAGCTTTAGGGATGAATTTAATGTTGCCTTGATTGATAATTTCTCCCAGGGACTGAGAGTGGTATGCTTCGAGGTAGACTTGGTGTAAATTAGGACCGATGGCATCACAGAGTGTTTTATAAAATTCACAGGGAAGCCCATCACAACCTGGAGCTTTTTTATTAGCCATGGGGAAGACAGCTTCCCAGAGATCTTGCAAGGTAAGAAGATGGTCACAAAAAGCTCGCTGGGAAGATGAGACACATTGAGTTACAAAAACTATGCAACCCGCAAGAGCTTTCTCTCTTATAGGAGAATATCCCTGAGTGGCAAAAACTTGTTTGTAATGATGAACAAAGGCTTGCAGAACATCAGGAAGCTCAGTGGGGAGGGATTGACCCTCTTTGATCTTGGTTATCACCACATTAGTGTGGTAGGCATGGAGGGCCGCAAAAAATTCTTTGGAGGCCTGATCTGCAACCTTTAACTAGTGTATTCCAGCCTTGATCTAAGCACCTCTGGCAGCATAATTGTCTGCAATTTGTTTTTGTTGCCATAACTAGGAAAGGTGAAGTTGCAAACTCTGATTGAATGGATCAAGAGCTAGGGTCTCTGTGGTAGCATAGAGAGCTTTAGTGTTGGCATCATAGGATCGACAATGGTAGATGGAAAGTTGTATACCATAAATGTGCATAAAGCATTCCGTATGTCGGATGGCATCATTCCACCATTGAATCCAGCTAGGCGACTGCAATGGCCAAGGCTCAAGGTTCCAAACCCGATGAATGTGGGCCACCATGGAAGTGTGATTAAGAATAGAAGTATTAAAAAATAAATGAGTGGTAGGAGGTCATGATTTAGCTATATGCCAAATAATATTAAATTGAATGGGGAAGTGATCTGACAAGGTCAAATTAACAAGAGGAGTAACCGACAAGGTTTGTTTTTTGGAAAAAGAGAAAAAAGACTGTGCCTTAATCATGGCACGATCAAGCCATTTATGAATTCTATTAGAAGAAGCTCTAAAATTAGACCACATGTGCCAAATTCCATCAATTCGGCAATGGACAAGATTGTGATAAAAAAGGCCTAATTTATTACGCATGTAGTACCAGGCTTCCCGTTCACCAGCTATCCATCAAAAAGGTAGAATGCCATCTTTGTCAGAAGCCACCTCAACCATATTAAAGTCACCACAAAAAATCCAAGTTTCAGGTGGTAGAGAATCCACAAGCCAACGCCAGAGATGAGATCTCTCAACAACATCATTGGGAGCATAAATATTAACTATGCCAAAAAAATGATTCTCGATAATGAAAGTGGCCCAAAACGATCGCTGCATGGGATCTAAACCATGATTGATTAAGAAAGAATGCCAATGAGGAGACAGGAGAGTAAAAACTCCACCTCGACTAGCTTCATGCTGAGAACAAAGAGCAAGGCTCTTTGGCCAAATAACTTTGCAAGCAACATCAAGCAAAAAACTAGAAATTTTAACTTCCTAGAGGCATAAAACATCCAGATGACTAACACGATGATGGACATCTCTAAAAAAATACTTTCTGAGCAGGTTTGTGAGCCCCCTAACATTCCATGAGATGTACTTCATGGAAAAATAGTGTTGTCCATACCATCACCTTCCCCAAGGGACGCAAAACTATTTGATAAATAAGAAAAGTTAGTCCCAGGAGGCTCCATAGAAATATTTCTACTTTTGTTGGACATACCCTCCTGAGCAGCCTCAGCACGCCCTTTAGGGCTGCAAGAGCGGTGGAAGGCAGAGAGAGTGGAAATCATGGAAGCTGCCTGAGGTGTGCAGACCCAAAGAGGGTTTCCACCAGAATCCAAATTCTCTTTCCCCTACTAGCTAGGGTTTGAAACATTCTCAGTATGAGAAGCAATGTGAGGCAATACAGGAGGTGGCAGTTGAGGAGTGGAAGTCAAAGCAACAGGTTTAACATGTTTGTTCTTGCGACCGACCGTTACCCAGTCATCCTTCTTGGTGTCCTCCTTTTTATCAGCATCAATGGGCCATGAACCAGAATACTTAGGAGGAGGTTTGGGCCGAGGAACAACCAAAGGGTATTCCTTGATCTTGTGATCTGCAGATTGAAAATGATAACAAGTGTTGGGAAGGTAGAGGTAAAACACCTTCTGAGAGAAGATGCTGTCACCAACTTGAATCTCAATAGTTTCTTTAAGATCATGGGAGAGGTTGACTTCAATACAGAGCCTCTTTTGAAGCTGAGGATTGAAAAAATGGTCATGCTCACTATAAATAACCCTACCTAGATTTTGCGCAATGGCATGCATGAAAGGCCAACAAGGTAGAGGAAGACCAGAAAACTCAACCCACACATGGACTTTTAGTTTCTTGTTGTCAGAGACAGAAAAGTCTTGAGACCAATGCTAGAAAACTAAGAGGGAAGCCCTAATATTCTAGGGTCCTTTGGAAAAAATAGCATCCACATGAGTGGGATTGGAAAAGAGAAACAAAAAGAAACCTTTGGTGATACTTTGAATGCCATCCAGATGGATTCCATGAGGAGTCTAGGCTTTCACCACCTAATCTTTAATCATATTTTCAGGAGGTTTGCGACCCAGAAAGTAACCAATAAGAGTATATGTTTCAAGCCAAGAACATGCATCATCAAACTCATGAAAGGGAAAAAAAATATTAGGCTGAGACATACCTTGTGGAACACTTTGGGAACAAACTTGCGAGGTCTCTTACTTGGAGGCGCCATTGTTATCTATCACCAAAACAACACCAGCATCAACTGCTAGGCTAATGGTGGTCGGGGCCATAAATACTAAGCTTTTTCCTACAGTAAATGCGGTTTGAAAGGACAAGAGGGCTCAGAATAGCAATGCGACCCTAAACCCTAGCAGGGCAAAATAACCAAGACATCAACTTGCAGAGCAAAAAAACACCATTTTGTAGCCTAAATTTTGATTCTCCTTCATGAGTAAATATTAGCAGTTCATTTTCTCCCTCTATCATCAATATCTCCCTTATAGATAAATTTCATCAATTCATTCTCTCCCTCATTGACAACAATGCCAAAAATCATAATCCTGAAAACTTGTTTCAGTAGTGAATTATACCTTACATGTACAAATACTCATTACATACATAAATCTCCACACAACTTGAGGAATCACCTAAAGTGTGTCACACTAACATCCATTGAAGAATAGATATTCTAATAAATTATAGAATTGATGCAACATGCCTCATGTGTCTTAGTGAAAATTGGATAGGGGAAGAACCCCTAATTTACCTCTGAGATACTCAAAAGCATCCTTGGGTATTGGCTTTGTAAAGATATTAGCCAATTTTTCCTTTGAATTCACATATTGCAATACCACATTCTTCTCTTGAACTTGTTCTCTCAAGTAGTGATACTTGATAGAAATGTTCTTGGTATTTGAATGCATAATCAGGTTCTTTGATATATTGATAGAACTTGTGTTATCAAAAAAAATAGTTATAGGATCTGAGATAATCTCTTACATACCTTCAAGTAGTTGTTTGATCCAAAAAATGTTTGCACAATTCATGGCAGCAACAACATATTCTACCTCGGTAGTAGACTGTGAAATGCAACTCTACTTCTTGCTTAGCCATGTGACCAATCATTCACCTAGAAATAATGTGCCTCCACTAGTGCTTTTCCTGTCATCAATGTTTCCAGCCCAATCTGCATCAGTGTAGACTTGCATATCAAAATTACCTCCTTTCTTGTACAATAAACCAAAATCTTCAGTTCCTTTCAGATATATAAAATTTTTCTTGACTGCAGACATATGTGTTTCCTTAGGATTAGAAGAAAATATTGCAATAATCCCAATAACGTGTGCTATATCAGGTCTGTTGTGAACAACATACTGTAGTTTACCAATCATGGATCGGTAAAGAGTATTATCCACCTCTTGTGTCTCATAGATAATTTACATCCTGTGAGCATTGGTGTTCCAATAGGCTTAGAATCTTCCATACCAAAAGTTTTGAGAATCTCTTTGATATACTTAGCTTGTGTTACATAGATCCCTTTTGCAACTTGTTGTATCTGTAGTCCTAGAAATAACTTAATCTCTCCAATCATAGGAATTTCAAACTCTTTTCTCATTTTATCATCAAATGCCTTACATAAGGTGTTATTGCCTTAAAAAATAATATCATCAAAAAAAATTTCAGCAATCAAAACCTTTTTGTCACTGTCACACTTCAAGTAAACATTACTGTTATCACTTGTTCTTTGAAATCCTATTTTGATTAGATAAGAGTGCAATCTCTCATACCAGGCTCGGATTTCTTGCTTCAAAACATAAATATCTTTATGTAACTTACATACCTTGTTCTTATTTGTGCTCTCAATGAATCCTTCAGGCTGTTTAATGTAAACTTCTTCTTCCAGTATCCCATTTAGAAATGCAAACTTGACATCCATTTGATAAACTTTGAATCCTTTGTAAGTTGCATAAGCTAGAAGTATTCTAACTACTTCCAATATAGAAATAGGTTCAAAAGTCTCTCCATAATCTATACCTTCTTCTTGTGCATAACCTTTGCAAACCAGTCTAGATTTATTTCTAATAACTTCACCATTCTCTTTCAGCTTATTTCTGAAAATCCATTTAGTACCAATAAAATTTTTATCCTTTTGCCTAGGTACTAAAGTCCATATATTATTCTTTTCTATCTGATCATACTCTTCTTTCATTATTTTCATCCAATCTGCATTATCTAGTGCATCTTTAACTTTCTTTGACTCAAATGAAGATATCAAACATGTATTGTCTCTTACCTTGCTTCTTGTCATTACTCCAGCATCTTTATTTCCAATAATATTTCTTAGGGAGCGATGCCTCCTCACATATTTCACTAAAAAAGACTCGGTAGGTCTTGGTGCTTCATCCTCATCATTCAGGTGTAGAGCAATCTGTTCAGCTTCCTCCTCGGTAGGCACTCTTGGGAAGGTGTCAGGAACATCAAGGTACATAGTTAATAAAATCATTAAACCCTATTAGAATAGCATAGAGTGATGCAAAAGGAAAAGGAATTCATCTATGAGACAAAAGTATCATAGCCTTCAGATTCCTTTTTTCTTTCTTCATCTTTCTTTTCTGCAAACTCATTAATTCTCACATTTTCACTTTCCACCATTTTGTTAGTAACTTTATTCAAACACTTATAGGCTTTACTCATCATAGAATATCCTAAGAATATTCCTTCATCCATTTAGAATCAAACTTTCCTTCTCTAAAATATTTCAAGATATAACATCTACTTCCAAAAACTTTGAAATAACTCACATTAGGTTTGTGTTCATACCAGATTTCATAAGGTGTTATGTTGGTACCTTTCTTCATTTGTACTTGGTTCAGTGTGTAAACAATAGTATTGACTGCTTCTCTCCAGAATTTTTGTGAAATACCTTTCTCAATCATTAATGTACTAGCATAATTAACAATAGATTTGTTTCTTCTCTCAGCAATACCATTATGTTGTGGTGTCCTTGGTACTAACATTTGTCTCTTAATTCTATTTTCATTCAAAAATAATGTAAACTCATCAGATGTAAACTCACCTCCTCTATTAGATCCGAGACATTTTAGTTGTCTTCCTATTTATTTCTCAACTCGGGCCTTATACCACTTAAACATTTGAAATGCATCAGATTCTTCCTTTAAAAATATTACAGACATCATTCTATAATAATCATCCACAAATATAATAAATTATATGTCTCCATAGTAACTTTGAGTTTTCATGTGTCCACATAAATCAGTATGAACTAAATCCATAATTCCTCGTGTAACATAAGTCTTTCTTGTAAAAATAGATGTAGTCATCTTACCCATTTGACATTCTCTGCACATAGCATTCTCAGGTTTCTCTAATATCGGTAATCCTCTAACTCTATTCTTTTTACTCACTTTAATCAAGTTGTCAAAATTAACATGACAAAGCCTTTTATGCCATAGCCAAACATCCTCAACTTTAGCAAACATGCAATTCTCCATAGAAGTATCAAGATAAAATAAATTACCTTTATATTGTTATCCAGCAGTAATCAAACTTGCGTTCTTATCAAAAAAATTCACCCTTCCATGTTGAAATTACAATTGGTGACCTATGTTATTTAACTGTGCAACACTCAACAGATTATACTTTAAGCCTTCAACCCAATAAACATCATCACATCTTGTGTTATTCAGTAGAATTCTAGAATATTTTCCTTTTAGAGGGTATGGAGCATCATTACCAAATCTAACATATGCTCCATCATTCTTTTCTAGGGAAATAAACTTAAGTGTGTCACCAATCATGTGATGTGAACAACCACTATCTATAATCCATATTTCATTCTTACTTACTTGTGATATTAGGGCTCTTGGTTCTTCTTCATTAGAATTATCTTTAATAGAAACATATAAACTTCTTTTTCATCACTCTCATCTGAATCATCATCACTTAGATCTTCATTAGCAATATGAAAAGATTTCTTACCTTTGTTTTTGTAGTCTCTGAATCTCCTGAATCTGTTTTCTCTTTTATCCTTATCTTTGTTATCTTTCTTCTCATCATTATTTTTCTCAGGACAGTTAGATGCAAAATGACCAATATTATTACAGTTAAAAAATTTCAAGGGTAACTTACCTTGGTATTTTCCTTTTCCTCTTTGTAGCCTTATAGCCAACAAAGCTTCAAATTCTCTCTTGTTCTCTTCATCTGCAACATATAACTCTTCCAAACCACTCTGACAGCTATAAATTCTCTCACTAGCACTGCTCAAATATCCATCACTAGGTCTAGAGTCCTTAGAACTTCCAATCTTCAAAGATGACTTAAATACAGACTCAAACTTTGATGGAGTAGGCAAACTATTATCAAAATCATTAATCTCAAATGCAACCAACTTACCAATAGTAGCATAAACTAAAACATTCATCTGAGGAATGCATCTCAACTCTTGTATAGCAGATACTCGAATACCATAACTCTATAGTAGGGTTCTTAACATTTTTCTTGTAACATCTTCCTCTGTTATGGCCCCACCAGCTCCTCTGATAGAATTAACAATCTCCTTAAGTCTGGTGATGTACTATATTATTTTTTCTCCATCTTTCATTCTCATCGAATCAAATCTACCTCTCAGACTTTCTACTTTTTCCTTCTGGACATGTTGATATTCACCATAGGTCAAAATAAGCTTATGTCACATTTGTTTTAAAGTATTACATCCATCAAGTTCATCATATTCCTAGTTAGTAAGTGTAGAAGCTATCTCAATCATAACTTGTGTGTGTTCTTGCTTCTGTCTTTGCTTAGTGATTGTCAAAGGTGTAGTTGTCGGTGCAACATATACATTATCAAGAAAATGAGGTCCATATTCTCCTATACCAAACACATGCAATCTCATTCTACTTTTCCATGTAGAGAAATGTTCCCTATTCAACTTTGGTGCTTCCCTCTTATACATCTTTAGATCTTGAATTAAGTCCTTTTAAACTTAACACTTCAGAGAACCAGCACTCTAATACCAATTGTTGGTCCCACTAAGAGGGGGAGTGAATTAGACCAAATCAAACTTAAACACTTAAAGCTCAACTCATTGATTCACTCGTTAGCACTGAATATAGTAATAACCGATTCACCAAATAACTTAACAACTTAAACCACCATACATCTCATAATATCCAAATCAATCATTCAAACTTAGTTAACACAAATTTAACTTAGTTGACACCAGATTTAATGAGAAAACCCAATATGGGAAAATCCTCTGTGGGAATTGTGACCCACAAAAAAAATGTACCTTTTTGAAGTACGCTCTATTAAAAACTTATCCTATTAAATATTAACAACACATTTGCTGAATGTGACCCTATTAAGGGATTTACCTCGGATCTGTTAAGATCTTCATCCTATTAGAAGTGGCCTTGCTAGAGGACTTTAAACACTCTTTTGGAATGTCACCTACATCTAGGACTGTTAAATCCACTCGGTTAAGATATTTTCTCTATTACAAATGCTAATAAGCAAAAATAAAACTTTGATATGTAAATATAGAAACTACCTTTTGCTTGGTTCAGATCCTTTATGCACACATGAATACTGAACCCTCATACTCCATTTGTCTCTATTTTAGACTGTAGATTCTTCTCTTTCTACTTCTCTGTTCTGCTCGCTAACTCTATTCTTCAGCTTCTTCTTCTTCTTAATTCAATTCACCAACATCATAATCTTTTTTAATTTATTATCATTTATATAGACAAACTTTTGCCTCTTAATCTCCTTTCTTAGGTTTTCCATCATTTGCGCTCAGTCGTTCGATCATCTTCTTCATAAATGTTAACTCGGTTAATCGTTTAACTTTTACCTCATAACTTGAACTTTCCTTGGAACTCTCATAATCAGGTTTAACCGCTTGTTCTTTACCTTAGATCTTCTCATTGAAATTTATTGCTCATATATCTTCTAAAAAACTTCCTTTAATTCTTAGCTCCATCCAGATCATCATAGCTTTGTATTAAATTTGATCTTATCATCATTTATAATCAATATCATGTACTCGGTAACTTGCTTTGCAACTCGGTAACTAACTTTGTTCACTGTTCGGTGCTCGGTAACTGAAAAAAAATTAACATAACTCTATACTGATAAACTCTGTCTAGCTTGGTAGTGTAACTCTTTTCAGTCATAACTTAACTCTTTGCAATTTCCAACTTAATCAATCAAGTGTACCAACTTGATAACATCAAATATATAGTAGAAAACATCTATATCAACATTACTTCATCATTGTCTGATCTGTATTTGTCACCCATTTAACTTCTCATTCTTTTGATATGGCAACTCAATAAAAATCAGTAAATCAATTGCTTGACATCAATGAAAAAATAATAACTGATCTAACCATTTTTGCAAACATGTATACTTATTATCACTCGGTCTTCATCATCTCCATCAGTTGATCAACACACTATAGGCATTTCGATCTCGAGTTCATAGAATTTGTATTGTAGAATTTTATCAATCTTGAAGCATTTAGGATAGTTTGAGCTAAATAGGGCATAATCACACCAAATAGCTTCAAATTATCGTTACTAGGACTTTCATTAATGGATGTTCAAAGTTGAGAGCATACTATTTTCTTTCCTAGATACAGAGCCATGAGATGCTTATTGGTCATTTCAATTCAATTAGCTTAATTTGTAGATTTTAAATTTGAATTGATGAGTAACAATACTAATTTCATGAAGGTATGGTTTTCATATACACAAATGGCTCCCACCGTGGGACTCTAAGCCTCAATTATAACATTTTCATGGAGTTTTGTTTTGTTTGACTGTGTTTTGTTGCAATAATTTGCAATTTATAGGTGAAGTGATGCGTACACGCCTAAATTATGATGCCTTTACATGACCAAATGATGCGTAAAAATACTCTTCTATCTTCTATCTTCTATCTTAAATTTTAACAGTGCATTTGACAATTTGAAACAACGCGTACAGGCCTAAAGTCTGACGCCTTTACACAACAAAGTGACGCTTAACAAGATTCCTCTAATGCTTACAATTTTTCCTTCAATGCTTTTAACTTCCAAATAACATATGTTATCTGTTACATAACGCTTAGTAGTGTAAATTGTTAATCTTTTATAGAGAAATAGAATGTAGAAGTGTTTAAAATAACACGTAGTAGTGCTTAAAATAGTCTGTAGCATTGTCTGTCTGTCTGCAGTTTAAAGTTAAAAAAATAGTAAGTTTAATGATAAGGGAGGCTAAAACTTGCTATCAAAGGTTTTTGGATATGGAAAACATGCATAGGTATTGGAGAATAGTTAATTTGTATCAAGCTTTATTTAATTTGTCTCATTTTGAATTAGATAACACTTCAATGAATGATCCTATCTAAATTACAAAATTCATCTTGATTTTCACTAACTTGAGCAATTTTCTTTCAAATTTAATTTTATCCTTACTTCTTCTTGAGTTGTGTTGGACTAACTTGTTGAGAAGAGGATGCAAAGGAGATGGAATGATCACCACTAGGTGAGTAAAATCAAAAAGAAAAAATAATAAAAAAGTGTCTAGCCTAGCTAGCTTAAAAAAAGGTAAGATCTAAAATCCTTTTTCATTTGATCAAATTGTGGCAAGTCAAAGTTGAAATATATCATAATTAGAAAAGGAACTTAAAGTCATGAATTAAAGCATTTCGTATGCCAAATTTGAGATGTGAAGAACCTAAGGAATTGCACCAAACACTAAATTTGAACCTCCTTGTTTGTGGAAGAGAGTGTTAGGTATATGCTCTTCACTCTTTGAGTGAATAAAAAATCCATACACATTTTGAATCCCTTAGATTAAGAGGTGGTAAATTAAAATTTTTGTCTATTGTGTTTGGAATTGGAGAAGTGGTAGGGATATTCTCTTCACCTTTAGGTGAATCAAATTCCCAAACCTACCTATTAATTTCATTTCTTGCTTTCACAATGAACATGTTAGATCTTTAGTGGGCCTACCTCCTGAGATTTTCCTTTTTGAGGAAGGTGAGAGGGAATGGTGCAAGTGGGATACAACCACTTTATCCATGGTAATCCAACCCACTATAAAATAAAATACATTCATCCTTAATTGGGTGAGTGACGTAAAATATTGAGAATCAAACCTCCTTTAGTAGTCCTTTGGGATTGCGCAAAATCGTGTTTTTATGTGTGTGGGAGGCCTCTATAATGGGAGATGAGACACAAATTTTTGAATGGAATCTTGATTAAAGCCTGGTTAATTTAGCAATGTCTACCTTTTAGAGCCATTTACAATCCAATTTTTTCCATAGGTAGCTTTCTTGGAAGACTTCCTTGTTAAAGACTCATGGAAATGATAAAAAATATACACTTTGTGTTAGATTAAAGGGTTAAAACAATGATTTGTTGTGTGTGCTGTGGTTGATAATCTATTTTAAAAATAGGAAATATCCATACAGATCTAATCACACTTTTACAAATGTTAAAAAATTAGTCAAAACAGTGATCAAACCATAACATACCCTTTTTAGAGGTCTTTTGACATGTATGAACAGTTCTGTAACACTTTTAAACAACAAAGTAGCACATATGAACATACTTTTACCACGTATGAACAATAAAGTGATGCTTACATGTGTGTTTTGACACTTAAAAATTTTTAAGTAGTGCACCTAAACAGTCAACCAATGTGTTGTGTTTTTCCAGTGAACACATATACATATATAAAGTAGTGCGTACAAGATTTGAAGTGATGACATGTAACTAATTGAATTTTTGAAGATGTTAAGTTGATCACCGAAATGTAGAAGGATAATGCAAGACATTAAATCAGTTAATGGTTTTTATTGTCATTGATGTCAACTTGACATAATCTAATAAGTTATAATCAAAGTGTCAAAGACTTCAAAGAATAAAAAAGAAAAAGATTATGCTTCCAGTAATGCATAAAAGAAAACCATTCACAATATGAATTCAAACACCAATGGTCAGTGGACACCAACAGACAGAGATCAATGAAATTCAAGTCACAGTGATGCCCAAGCAAGAACACCGACGAGTAGAATCACAAGCATAACCGACAACTAGAAACATAGTGTAAACTGACGGAGAATCCTGAGGAGAACTGGAGTGTTGACCGAAGCTATCAAAGAGTTAAACACCAAAATTAACTAAGTTCAGAAATGAAAAAACATCTAGCTGGAAGAGCTAAATATGGAGTTAACTGGTAGTTATCTTTATTTTTTATTGACAAGATAAAGCCAGAGATAAGTAAGGAATTTAAAGCTATTTTGTCTAGTTGGAAAGAAGATCTTTGCGAGAAAAATAGGATTTTTTATTTAAATCTAATTGGCGATAATTGTGGATCACGCCAAGATCAAGAAAATCAAGAACCTAACTACGGTGATATCATGTCTATAAAGAGACAACTCAATTCATTACGAATTGTGTGGGTGAATGAATGAAAAGAGGATGCTGAAGAGAAACTGATGAAGAGCAACTTCATACAGTCCTGATCAATCAAGATGAGGAAAGAGCTAAAGTTTTCTAAGGACACCGAGCAACAAAGCATGTCATCACCGAGAAGAATCAAAGTAGAGCAAAGGTATAAACTGAGATATATTGATTAGAATAGCTTTATGAGATTGCAATAGATCTGAAAATCTACAAGTATAAGTTGTATATGTGAAAAAATCATACTTTTTCAGTTTAACCATTGATTCAGAAAGTCTCTTAACCAAGATGGATTTAAAGATCCTTTCTATATTGAGATACATCCCAAGGAGTATCAAAAATTTTGATCATGAAGATAGCATGAGATGCCAGATACCTATTAACAAGACAAGTGAGTGTTTGATCAAGGAAGGTAGCATAGACATGCCTGATATCAAGTGACAGACTAAAATTTTAAATCCTCTAACAAGGTCACACCTAACAGTGTGTTTGTAACCTTTAACAGGGTTGGCTCTTCACCAAGCTCACTTCAGAAGAGTGAAAATTTTGGGTTACCGGTCCCAAGTGTTTTTTCCCTTAATAGGGTTTCCACGGTAAAAATCCATGTGTCAATGTGTTTATGAGTCATTACTTTAGTGTTTTGCATTACACAACTTAATTGGATTGATCGTTATACTCTAGATAATTTACTGTCTTCTGATAAATTAATAGACTGCTATTTAGTAAACATACAGTAGAAGGTTTTAAAAAGCATTCCGAGTAGTAGTATTTTGATAATAATATTTGGAGGCATTCATCTTATAGGACTGAAGATAAATAGAGGCTTAATATTGTGGTACTAAGTTTTTGGGTTGATTATTGGAATATTTTTGAGGCCACTGATTCACCCCCCCTCTCAGTTATTACTAACAATTGGTATTAGAGCTTGTGTGCTTAGAAAGGGAGTTTAACAAATCAAAAAAAATATCACAAGATGAATAGATGAGATGTGCCCAAGCTAAATAAAGACAACTTTGCATCATGGAAAAGAAGAATAAGACTCCACCTACCAGGTATTGGAAATGATATTGTTCAATACTTATATACTAAATATGTGTTGTCGATAAAACCTCACACTCTTGAGAAATTAAGAGTAAAGCATGAGAATAACTGCATGATGATAGAACTTGCATCATCACTCTCCGATGCTGAGTTTGAAGATGTCAAAACCTACACCTCTGCAAAGAAAATGTGGGATAAGTTGAAGCTAGTACATGGAGGAGATGCCAATGTACTAAGAGCAAAGGCAGAAAGCCTAAGAGGGAGGTTTAATGAACTAAGGATGAAAGAAGGAGAAAATATTACTCAGTATAGCTGCATAATCAAAGAGGTAGTAAATTCTATCCAAGGATTTGGAGGTGTACTTAAAGAGGAGACAGTGGTAAGTAAAATCTTAAGAACCTTACTACCTGTATATTCTATTAGAGTTTCTTCTATTCAAGAAATGAGAGCAGTTGCAAAAAATACAGTTACTCTAGATAGTCTGATTGGTAGACTAATTTCATTTGAGATGAACAACTTTGATAATAATGTCTTACTATCTATAGAATCTTCATTCAAATCTTCTTTAAAGATAAGTAACTCAAGTCATAGACATGCTGTTAGAAATGATAGTGATAGTGATAATGAGGATCAAGGAATTGATGAGATTGAAGCACTAATGGCCAAAAGATTGCAGAGAGGCAAAGGTAAATTACCACTTGTATGCTTCAATTGTAAAGAGGTTGGACACTTTGCTACAAGATGTCCAAATAGAAGAAAATATGAGAGAGTAAATGAAATATCATATGAGAAGAAGTTTGATAAAGGTGATAATAGAGATTAACGAAGCAACCGACAATCTGACAAGAGAGATACCCGAGACTACAAGGACAAAGGGAAGAAATCTTGTTACCTAGCTGAGAACAGAGTTGATGACACTGACACCGAATCAAAAGAAGACATCGAGATGGTATTTGTATCCATGAAGGATGATTCAAATGAAGATGAAGAAAGCTATGTAGAAACTGCACTCATATCTAAAGTTAAGAAAAAATGATATCTAGATCATAGATAGTGGTTGCACTCACCATATGACTGGTGATAAACAAAAGTTTTAGAATTTTGAATACAATAATGGTGGTTAAGTGAGAATGGGAAATGATACACCTTGTCCAGTTGAAGGTAAAGGAACCATAATGTTGAATAACCTGATAAAATGTGAAAATTCCTACTGGGTAAAAGGATGAAATTACAATTTGTTAAGTGTTTCACAGTTGAACAATTCAGGTCACAAAGTTGCATTTGAAAATAAGAAGGCAAAGATCTTCAATGAATCGGGAAGATTGATTGGTACTGGTGAGCACACAAAAGGTAACCTTTTCTATCTTGATAACACTAACACCACTTGATTAATGGCTAGAAACAAAGACATATGGTTATGGCACAAAATATTATGTCATGTGAACTTTGACAACATGATAAAAATAAGCAACAAGAGGAATGTTCGAGGCTTACCAAGCATGACTAAGCCTGAGCATATCATGTGAAAGAATTGTCAAAAAGGAAAGATGACAAAGTCTAGTTTCAAGAGTAAAACCCATACATCTAATGCAATTCTATAATTAGTCCATATAGATCTATGTGGACCCATGAGGAAAAAGACATACTATGGAGATAGGTATTTTATTCTCTTTGTTGATGATTATTCTAGAATGATGATAGTCATGTTCTTAAAAGATAAATCAAAAGAATTTAAGATGTTTAAATGGTATAAAGCTATGGTAGAAAAATAAAGTGAAAATAAATTGAAATTCTTAAGGTCAAATAGAGGAGGGGAATTTACTTCAGAAGAACTCACTGACTATTGCAATGAGCATGGAATTAAAAGATAGGTTTCTGCACCAAGAACACCACAGCAAAATGGAATTGTTGAAAGGAGAAACAAATCAATTATTGACTGTGCAAGAACATTAATGATTGAGAAAAAAATCACTCAAACTTTCTGGAGGGAAGCTGTCAGTACTTCTATCTACACACTAAACAAAGTACAATTTAAGGACACAAAGAAGACACCCTATGAGATTTGGTATGATCATACACCCAATGTAAGTTACTTTAGAATCTTTGGTAGTCAATGTTATATTTTAAAGGATGATAGAAATGGAAAACTTGACTGAAAAAGTGATGAAGGTATATTTCTAGGGTACTCAACCAAAAGCAAGGCTTATAAATGTCTCAACAAGTCATCTAAAAAAATCATTGAAAGTGCAATTGTGAAAATAGATGAATTTGTAGAAAATAATGATAAGGAAAGCAAAAAGGAACCTGAGGAATACAACAAGTTTTTTTTATACAGAACTTTACACTCTACCAAAGCAATAGTGTATCACTCCTGAGCATCAGAACATTGCACCCGAGCATCAGGCTACAATTACAGAAAATTAGGAAAATCCTCAAGATGATGTTCTGAACAATTGAGATGAGAACGAAGGTCAAGAAGATGATCAAAATGATGAACACAGAGCTGAACCAAAACTTTCCAAGTATGTCAGAAGACATTATCCATATAACCAAATCATAGGAGACAAAAAGGTTGGAACAAGAACAAGAAGTAAGTCACTAAACCCCAGATGTTTACTTTGTGATTTTGAGCCTAAATCTGTTAACACTTCAGTTGGGAATGAAGAATGGGTCAGTGCTATGAATGAAGAAATATAACAGATTTAGAAGAACAATACATGGACACTAGTACCAAGACCAGATGACAAGAATGTCATCGGTACCAAATGGATATTCAAAAATTAGCTGAATGAGAATGAAGAAGTTGTAGGATTTGAGAGATACAAATCCACAGAACGCCAAGAATACCTGCATGCAAATAACTTGTTACAAGAGAGAAGCAGAAAGAAGCAAAAGGCAGAACTCAGAAGTTACTCAAAAATGAGAGCAAAATTATGATCTGAGTTAATTGAAAAAAATATTTATAAGGTTCAACCTATAAAGGTGAACAAAACCCTAAAGCCTAAAAAATCTAGGTTGCACATTATAATTAATAAAGATATTAATTATAATGCACCTAAGAGATAGCTTAAGAAAAGAGAGTAATAAATTAATTAATTAAAATGAAGTGATTTAATTAATAAGTGTAAAATATAATTACTCTAACACCCCCCTTAAGTGAAGCTTAGGAGGTAAGCTGACCTAGCACAACTATGAAAGCAGGAAATGGGTCCCGACAACAAGGCCTGATCA
>MU225026.1:2304374-2319461 GCA_018584345.1 Thuja plicata | reverse complement strand
CCGCCCCCCCCCCCCCCCCCCCGTGAGAGAGGGTCAAGGCTCCAAAGCCCTCCAGAATGAAAGAACCCCTGGATGAATGAACAAACCACCATGACACCAATAAAAAGGAGTGAAAGGAAGTGAGCACTGAAGAGGTAACCTCAAAAGATGAGGTGTCACTGGAAGGCCAAGTTGATGCTCAAAGGAGTAGACACGAGGATCCTGAAAGGGAACCCCCAATGTAGGTGGTATGACAGGTGTACTGACACTGTCAGGAGAGAGGAGATGAGTGTCCTCTGTAGAATCCTCAACAACTGCACCTGGTGGCTAGATGAATGGAGCTAGAGGGTCTGGCAGTGCTTAAGAAGAGTCCTACTGAAGAGAAGAAACCCCAACAAGATGAGGTGAGGCAGCCACAGAAGTGGTCTCAAGAACAACACAAAGGTTCAAGTGACCTGACTGTCCCACATGATGCTCTCACATAAGAGGAGAGATGTGATCTGATGATGGAGATGGTGGAACAAAGTGTGAAAAGGTGTAGAGATGGGTGGAATGATCAATTGTCCCTGTAGCAACAATGCCACCTATCACACTATCCCGAATGAAGGCTGAATCTGGCGTGAACTCAAATATCCTCCCTGATCCACTGTGTGTAATCTGGTAAATTGAGAGAAGGTTTGCAGATAGAGATGGAACATACAATACATCATTGAATGTGCCATCCTGAATGCATATAGAACCTTTCCCATAGACTGGCATAACAGTGTTATTCCCCATGAGAATGTGGGTAATAGGAGAAGCCTCAATAGAAGAGAAGATCTCTGGAGAAGACACCATATGGTGAGAAGCACCTGAATCCAGTATCCAAGGGACCTGGGAAGGGGATGCAACGGAAGCCCATAATGCATGACCCTATCCAAAATCCTGTCCAGATGTCGAAGATGAGGCAGAAGACTAAAAATTAGACCCCTATGAGGTGGAAGAGGATGGAGAGGAAATAGTGCTCTTCTGAAGGAGAGCTTGCAAATCTGCAATCTGTTTCTCATAGCCATCAAATCTCTTCTAAAAACAATGTGACTCATCATGAGGCCCCTTCTGACAATAGGAACATGTAGGGTTCTCAGTCTTCTGTTTCTCCTTCTTAGAAGAAGATGGTGGGCCAGTAGAGTGCTGAGAAGAGGAATCAGATATCTACTTCAGCTTTGGCTTATGTGTATCCTGAGATGTCTTGGCAAGAAATTCTTGTGACTGTGAACCTGTAAGAGAATCCATCTGACTGAACTTGAACTGCTCATGAGTTAACCTGTCACATAAGGTCTCAAAAAAGGGCATAACATAACGTGCACCCAGTGCATCCATAGTGGAGTAGAAGGTAGAAGTGAAAATCTGATAAGGGCCACAAAGCTTTGAGAGTATCATAAATATACACTCATCATCTAACTTCGTCTTTCCAGCAACCTGTAAAATAGATCGAAGAGACTTGAACTTCATCAAGAAGTCCTCAATGCTGGTGAATGATTCAGGTACCAAGGAGGTGAAATCTACATCTATCTGGAGAACCCTAAACTGATTCATTGTGCCAAAAAAGGTGGAAAACTTGTCCCACATATCCCTGGGTGTGGTCAGACCATCCAGGTGGAACAACAACCCATCTAAAATATTCATGGCAATGAGGCCCATTGCCTCATCCATCCTATTTATGTGCATAAGAGCCTCATAAGGCCTTTGTAGAACTGGCTGAGCCACATCGAGGCATGACCATAGCCCTTTTTCCATAAGCAATATGGTCATCTGCCCTTTCCAAGTGTGATAGTTGTGAGGTGTAAGGCGAGCGACAGAAGAGTCCGCCATTGAGAGAAGGTAGACAAAAGTAGAAGGGTCTCTTTGAAATAAATGACAGAAATAGAATTTTCACCCCCCCAAAAATTATTATACTATCTCCCGTACACTTCAAATAAGTATGTAAGCAAAAAAAACAAGGAAAAAACCTGATTTTAAGATGCCTCCACTTTGACACCAAAAAAAACTGATCAAACGACAAAATTTGAAAATAAAACCAGCATGGTTGGATTACGCTTGGAAAGAGCTTTCCAATGATATATCACACTTTGATTTTCAATACCTGTGTAGAAAAAAAACCACCTTCATACCTTCTGCGCTCAAATCTCAGCGTCTCGCGCCTCGAAAAGCATGCCAGGTTTGTACGGCTCTCTTTCCATAAAAAATTGCCACAGCTTTCTCCGGTACCCAAAGGTGGTCGAATTTTATATCAAAATTCATCTGAACGATCCTTTGAATCCATTGGTGAGGTCAGTTTTAGCCCAAAATGTGTCCAATAAAAAACTTTCCCCAGATCCAATAAAAAAACTCTTCAAAAACTTGAAACCCTTAACCTCAAAGCCTGCTTCAAAAACACCAGAATGGGCAGTAATAGGGGAGCTCTGATACCATGTAGGATTTGAGAGATACAAATCCATAGAATTCCAATAATACCTATATACAAATAACCTGTTACAGGAGAGAAGCAGAAAGAAGCAAAAGACAGAACTTAGAAGTTACTCAAAAATGAGAGCAAAATTATGATCCGGGTTAATTGAAGAAAAGATTTACAAGGTTAAACCTATAAAGGTGAACAAAACCCTAAAGCCTAAAAAAGCTAGGTTGCACATTATAATTAATAAAGGTATTAATTATAATGCACCTAAGAGATAGCTTAAGAAAAGAGAGTAATAAATAACTTAATTAATTAAACCAAAGTGATTTAATTAATAAGTGTAAAATATAATTACTCTAACAGAAGTCACTAGAAACAAAGAAAGGTTAGTATGTAGGGGATATGCACAAGAAGAAGGTATTGACTATGGTGAAAACTTTGCACCCATTGCTGGACTAGAAGGAGTTAGAATCTTACTTGCTTATGCTGCATTTAAAGGTTTCAAGGTGTATCAAATGGATGTCAAGTCTGCATTCCTAAATGGAATACTAGAAGAAGAGGTATACACTGAACAAACAGAAGGGTTTGTTGATCTAGACAAGAGAAACATGGTATGTAGAATACATAAAGCCTTGTATGGATTCAAACAAGCACCAAGAGCCTGGTATGAAATAATTCACTCATATCTCATTAGCATAAAATTTGTTAGAACAAGTGAAAATAACAATCTATACATAAAAGAGGATACCGATGGTAATATTCTGATTTCTGAAATTTTTGTTGGTGATATCATTTTTGGGGAAAATGAATTGTTATGCAAATCCTTTGCTAATGAAATGAGATAGTAATTTGAAATTTCTATGTTTGGAGAGATCAAATTCTTTCTTGGTCTACATATTCTTCAACAAGATGTGGGCATATACATCACTCAGTTTAAATACATCAAGGAAGTGCTAAAGATATTCAAGATGGAAGATTCCAAACCAGTTGGAACACCTATGGCTACTGGATGTAAACTGACAAAATAAAACAAATCCAATGAGGTAAATAAGACCTTATATAGATCAATAATTAGAAAACTAATGTATGTTGTTCATACTAGACCAAATATAGCACACGCAGTTGGAGTAGTTGCAAGATTCTCTGCTAATCCCAATGAATCACATATGACTGTTGTCAAGAGAATTCTGAGATATCTAAAAAAAACTGAGGAATATGGCTTGCGATACAAAAGAGAAGGAAAATTTGAGCTGCAAGTCTATATAGATGTTGATTGGGATGGAAACATTGATGACTGAAAGAACACAACTCGAGGAGCATTCTTCATGGGTTACAGACTTGTCACATGGGTCAGCAAGAAGCAAGGATGCATCTCCCAGTCTACTGCAGAAGCAGAGTATGTGGATGCTACTACGAATTTCTCCAATATTACATGGATCAAACAATTTCCAGAAGGTATGAATATGAAGATCCTTGAACCAGTAATTATCTATTGTGATAATACCAGTGCAATTAAAATTTCTAAGAATCTAGTCATGCATGCTAAGACCAAGCATATTTCTATAAAGTATCACTATCTAAGAGAAAAAGTGTAAGAAAAGGAAGTGACGCTAGAATATGTTCAATTAAAGGAACAACTAGCTGACATATTCACCAAGCCATTAACGAAGGATACATTTGAGTACCTGAGACAGAGACTAGGGGTCCAACCCTTGTCTATCAGTCAGTAAGCTGACTAGGAGGTTGCATCAGCCTATACCAAATTTGAAGATTAGTCATGTTGATGCAAACACTGAGATGGACAACAACATATATATTTTTACATAGCAAGGTACATATCTGCACCAAAAACTAGAGACATTGTATCGTTGATGGATAGGGAAATTCAAGGAATATATTATGTAAAGGGATGGAACATGATATAGATGATTATTTTTTGTTTGGAATTGTTTTCAAAGGGAGAGATGATTCTATTATCATTTAAAAGGAGAGATGATCTCATTTTCATAAAGGGAGAGATTATTTCATCATCATAAGGGAGAGATTATCTCATTGATCAAAAAATATTATATCATTATCCATGAAGGTGAAGTTCCTGAGAATCAGACGGAAGAGTTGATCAATATTATAATAGAGAGAAATTTATAACATATGAAATATCCATCTAAGGGAGAGAAGTAACAAAGGGAGAGAGTTCAGACAAAGAGAAAGATTGCTGACAAAGGAAAAATAGATTATCAAGAAGAGGAACAGTCAAGACAGAGCACATATCAGAATAGAGATATCAGATGATAAATCTATCCAGTAAAGGGATTGAAGATTGAAGACAACCATTTCTACATGAAACAAATCTAATCTATTGTGAGCTTACTGAAAGCCATACATTTGTAATAGTTACATTAGGAAAGCTTTATGAAATTGTATATTTCATATTGTATTAGTGATAGTATCGTAGGATAATGTAGTATGTTTCCATCAATGCCAAAGGGAGAGATCGATGACATGTAACTGATTGAATGTTTGAAGATGTTAAGTTGATCACCAAAATGAAGAAGGATAATGCAAGACATTAAATCAGTTAATGGTTTGTATTGTCATTGATGTCAACTTGATATAATCTAATCAGTTATAATCAAAGTGTCAAAGACTTCAGAGAATCAAAAAGAAAAAAGATTATGCTTTTAGTAATGCATAAATGACAAGCATTCACAATATGACTTCAAACACCGACGGTCAGTGGACACCGACGGACATAGATCACTGAAAGTCAAGTCATAGTGATGTCCAAGAAAGAACACCGACAAGCATTACCGACAAGAAGAATCACAAGCATAATCGATGGCCAAAAATATAGTATAAACTGACAGAGAAGCTTGAGGAGAACTGGAGTGTTGACCAAAGCTATCAAAGAGTTAAACACCAAAATTAACTTGAGTTTAGAAATGAAAAAATATCTAGCTGGTAGAGCTAAATATGGATTTAACTGGTAGTTATCTTTTTTTTTATCGACAAGATAAAGCTAGAGATAAGTAAGGGATTTAAAGCTGTTTTGTCCAGTTGGCAAGAAGATCTTTGCGAGATAAAATAGGAGTTTTGTTTTAAATCTAATTGGAAATAATTGTGGATTATGCCAAGATCAAGAAAATCAAGAACCTAAAAATGGTGATATCATGTCTATAAAGAGACAACTCAATTCATTACGAATTGTGTGGGTGAATGAATGAAAAGAGGATGTTGAAGAGAAACTGATGAAGAGAAACTTCATACAGTCCTGATCAATCAAGCTGAGGAAAGAGCTAAAGTTTTCTATGGACACCAAGCAACATAGCACAACATCATCGAGCATAATCAAAGTGGAGCAAAGGTATAAACTGAGATATATTGATCAGAATAGTTTTATGAGATTACAATAGATCTAAAAATGTGCAAGTACAAGTTGTATATGTGAACATATCATATTGTTTTAGTTTAACCATTGATTCAGAAAGTCTATTAACCAAGTGGGATTTAAAGATCCTTTCTATATTGAGATACATCCCAAGGAGTATCAAAAATTTTGATCATGAAGATAGCATGAGATGCCAGATACCTATTGACAGGCCAAGTGAGTGTTTGATCAAGGAAGGTAGCATAAAGATTCAAGATATCAAGTGACAGACTAAAATTTTAAATCCTCTAACAAGGTCACACCTAACAGTGTGTTTGTAACCTTTAACAGGGTTGGCTCTTCACCGAGCTCACTTTAGAAGAGTGAAAATGTTGGGTTACCAGTCCCAAGTGGTTTTTCCCTTAACAAGGTTTCCACGTTAAAAATCCATGTGTCAATGTGTTTATGAGTCATTACTTTAGTGTTTTGCATTACACATAACTTAATTGGATTGATCGGTATACTCTAGATAATTTACTGTCTTTCGGTAAATTAATAGACTTCTATTCGGTAAACATACAATAGAGGGTTTTACAAAGCATTTCGAGCAGTAGTATTTTGATAATAATATTTGGAGGTATTCATCTTATAGGACTGAAGATAACTAGAGGCTTAATATTGTGGTACTAAGTTTTTGGGTTGATTATTGGAATATTTTTGAGGCCACTGATTCACCCCCCCCCCTCTCAGTTATTACTAACATGAAGTAGCACTTACAACCTGAGACACACAAACAATGAGTATCTCCTGGGTTTTTTGGAAATTTTCAAAATCATATTTGGATACCCTTTTTGGATTACTTTATGTCCAATCTATTAGACTGATAAAATCCTATCAGATTTAAGGAGTTGGAAATTTTTAAAGAAGATTGATCAATAGGGTGATTTTAAGGATATTTGTCTCTTGCTAATGTCTTCTTTTACAATATGTAATTACATTAAGTAAACCTGACAAGCATACGCAAGTTATCCAAGACAATAAATACCCTTTCCAAGTGAAACATTAGCTTCCTGACAACAACCTTTTGAAATCAAAGAGGAAGAAGAGCCAAGCACGATGGCATTTCCCTTTGGATGTATGAACCCTGAACTCATCAATCATGTTAATAACAACATGAATAACAATCAGAATGGTGGAAATAAAGATTCAAATAAAAATGGAAATAATGGGGGAGGGAATGACCCTAACAATGGAGGAATTGACATGAATAATGGAGGAAATAAGGACCCTCAAGATGAGGAGGCGATTGAAGAGAGAGTAAATGAAGTGGCCCAAAGTCCTTTCTTTATGAAAATCATGGAGAAAATATTAGAGAGAGATAGGGAGAAGTATTTATTTGACCTAGCCCAAGCAGGGGTAAAGCTCCCCCATGATTATGATATGACTAATTTAAAGAAGAAGGAAGAGGATGAAAACCCAATTGAAATCATGAATAAACAAATCAAACTTTTCCAAATATAATTGGATAATATGAAGAAGATGATGACACCAAAACCTTTCTTGATCGAAGCTATATGCCCGTTCCCTTTTGATAAGACTTTAATTATGGTACCATTCCCTTTGAATGTGGTCTTCCATAAATACGATAAATACATGGGGGTATCCGACCCACAAGACCACTTGAGAGAATTTTGTGCATTAAGCTTGGAGTTTATGCATGATACCGCTTATTTAATGTGACTATTTCCAAGAAGTCTTGGAGGACCCATGATGGAATGGTTCTCAAAATTACCCTTAAATGTCCAAACATTTGAAGATTTGGCATCTAAGTTTGTGACGCATTACTCATGCAACATCAAACATCGGGTCACAATGATAAACTTATGCAACACTAAGAAAAAAGAAGGGGAAGAATTCCAAGTCTTCTTACAAAGGTGGAGAATGATATTTAATTTATATCCTATAAGTATACCTGAAAAATAGAAAATGGATCTTTTTAAATATTTTGAACACAATAATGAACTATAGGTTACAACTCCAATACCTGCCCACTTTTGAGAAGATCATTGAAAATGGAATCACCACAGAGAAAAATTTGGTGAAGAGTGGAGAGATCAATATTATTAAGGAAAATAAGAGTTTTCCTAATAATCACAATAATTCCAACAACAACAATCGAGCTTCAAACAATAACAATCACTTTTGGTTCAAGAACACTAAAAAGGGCCTTGAAAATTATCGAGTTGTTGAGGGAAACAAATTAAAATATACTCCTTTTAATCTCACAAGATCTTCTAACCAAGATAATAAAGTAAATAAATCAATGTAGGTCCCATTCAACAACAACAACAATTTTCTGAACAATCAAAAAGATAACAAACCATAACCGTTCTTTATCCCATCACCAAGAATGAAGTTCACACCCTTGGGTGAACCACTTGAGAACGCTTTAATAAATCTAATTGCTAATAAAATCATTGTCCTACCATAATCAAGGCCTTGCAAACCACAATTCAAACCTTCATGGTGGAATGAAAATCACTATTGTGAGTATAATCGGAACAAAGAGCACAAGAAAAATGAATACATGAGATTAAAGAATGAGGTGCAAGACTTAATAGATAATGGTGTGATCAAGGTGGAGGGGCCTCAAAATAATGAAGATCACATGGCTTTTAAAACTCCTTTTTTCAATCATGAGAAAGGAGAATCTTTAAATAGTAATAAAAATAACAAAGGAGGAAATAACAAAGTCAATTTTGTACATAGCTATGATAATGTAATTAATTCCTTATTAGGATATGAGAACACTATACATGTTTTTGTTGTAAAAGATCAATAATCAAAGGAATCCTCTAATGTTGTTACTAGGGGGAAAGTGTCATGTTGGAATAATGGAAGGGTGTGTACTGAGATGAGAGGGGTGAATCAGTACCCTTAAATTTTTTTATCAATTAACCTTAGTACTCATTTCTTGCATAATCGACCATTGTAGCTTTCCTACTTCATGCATGCAATATCATAGCATAAGTGTAAATGCATGTAAACAAACATTGAAACATTCATGAAAATTATTGACACATGACACAAGTATTTGGTAATGCAAAAACCCTTGTTATAAGGTAAAAACTGCGGTGGGGATGAAACCCACAAAGCTTCACTATCTGTAGAATGGATTTTTTTTGTTTTCTACAATTTTTAGAGAGTAGAAAAAAATATAGATGACCTTATAGGATGCAATCTTAAGTTACTGATTACAGATCCATTAAGTTCACAAAATTGTATATCACCTATTGTGATGGATAATATGTATGTTCTTCTCAATAGCCAAGAATGTAGTTCTTTATAACTGAATTCTTCTTTATCTGTCCTTCTACATGAAAACCTTTCTTTGATCCATAGATGTCCTTGTGCAGCTACAATCATCATGTTATTGATTTATTCTACATCTATATACACAATGTTTTGACCTAATTAGGTTTCACGCTTTTCTTGAATAACTCTAAGATCAAAGGTTTACAACTTGACCTTGATCTCCTAGTTTGAATGAATACAATCAGTTAAACTAATTAAATCCATCATTTATAATTTTATTGATCGACAAGAAATGATTTTCCAGCTAAGCAAGAAGCTATTTTAAAGACTAAAGTTCTTTAGCTAGCGCGAAGTTCAGATCTTTTTTTCTCGGTGTTAAAATTGTCTCTTGGTTAGACTGGTGCTCGCTGATGTCTCTTCTCGATTGATATACTCTTCTCGGTTTTCATAATGTTTTTGTGACCACTGTGGTGGTGAATAGTGCGCTCAGTAATCACTGTCACTCATTGAATGTTGTTTCTTGGTGAATGCTGACCGACCAACCAAAATTGGCTACTTGAATACCAATGACAAATTTTGATCCTTTAAGGATTATCAATCTCCCCCTTTGGCATTAGTATCAAAAAATGATATGTACAGTATATACCAAGTATGTTATACTTTTACAATGACTCCCCCTATGTGCATGCCTCGGTATGTAGATACAATGTATGTACATGTTTCCCTCTTTTTTGAAAGTAATGACAAAGATGTATAACTTACAGCTTGTCAAGAATGTGCTTATGAGATTGCTTGATGTCTTCCATCAGTTTTTCTCATTTCTCCTTCTGGTTCTCTAGGGTCATGTGCTCCAATGTAATTTGAGCGTGCATGTCATAGATGCTTTCAGCTACTGACATTTCCAGGTTGGCAATTAGAGTCTTTGTCATAGTCATATGTGTCATCCACAATATGAGATTCGGTAGTAAGATGACTTGTAGCTCATTTAATTCATCTCTGATTTCGCTTTCTTCTTTTTGTATTTCAAGTCTTAGCCATTTAGATTCAATTATCTTTTCATAATGCAATTGGAATGCATTTGGCTTGATTGAAAGAATTTGTGCACTATCTTTTAGATCTTCATTCAACTTAGCTATTTTTGCATCCTGCTCGGTGGTGAAGTTTTCAATAGTACATAAATTTTGAACTAAGGTAACTAATGCAGAGTGGACAGTCAGAAGCCCCAAAAGGACTAGTTGGTCCTTCAAATATTCAACACAAGGAGGTAAAGTTCCTCTACACTTATCACAAGTGTAGAAATGACTTGTATCTAGGTTATCACAAGCTATCCCAAAAAGGGCAACCTAATCACTAGGTTCTAGCAAGTCTTCATCACCAACTCCCAATAGTTGGTTACTAAGCACTTACACCCATTTGACACCAACTCCCCATGAAATGACTCAAAGGACCATGGGTGACCTATGCTCAAGGATTTGGTCTATTTATATCCCTAAGACAAGGATCCAATGATCCTACTCACCATGTACACTAATTTGGGCATGGTTGCTATGATAAGCCCCTTCTAGGCTTGTAGCCTTTTCAAATGGAATTTTGGGCTTAATATAAAATTATTTCACATAAAACTCCAAAGAAATCAGAGATCTAGATACCCTTTATGGCCTAAAGGACTATACCAAAGCACCAATGATTGGAAGTGAAAGGAAAATAGAAAGACACACTATTTTGTCTAAGCAAATAGGGCTAATTAGGCCTTGAAATACACTACAGGTACCCCCTCCATACAAAAAGGACCCAATCCAGCACTTGGATCATGTGATGTAATGCACAAGGACTTATTAGTCTAAAATTAAGGTCTTGATGAATCTCCTATGGTGAGTTATGTGGACTGTACTCAATCACTTGATTGGTGCGCACATGGTCATGCACACGTAAGGCATCATGCCAAACCCATATCCCTGCAAGTTACCAAACCAAACATGCATAATCTCAAAGAGCATGGTCAATAAATGAATTCCACCAAGGGGCATTAGATTCCCATGGTAGAATTGAGAAGGAAACACAATTGTTTGGTGAAACCCTGATTTAGGGCCTAAAAACCAGGAAGTGGGAGTAACAATGCAATAAATTTTGATGTAAAGAAGATTAGGAAATGAAACCAAATGAAAAAGGAAGAAAATTCACAGGGATACCTTGATCTGTCAGATTTTCATTCCCAACCTTCTATACTTGTCTGTACCAATTGACTATTTCTCAAATTTGCAGGAAAATGGTTGATTTTTTATTAATTTTGAATGCCAATTAAAAAAAGTTATCCTAACACCCACCTATAAGGGATTATGTAGGAATTCCCAATGGTTAAATCTAATTTTTAAACTAATTATCCATTTGGGAATGAATTTAACAACATTTGACAGAAGTTGCTACTGTTGCTTGACAACTTTTTAGCAATTTTGAAATATTTTGCAACTTTTCAATCTAAGTGACCAAACTTGGTCTAAACCTATGATTTATGATCCCACATGGATCTAAACATGATAAAAAAATGAAAATATAATAAAATAACATATTCTTAAGGTTTTGGACATTATTTGACCAATAGTTGACCAAGGGCTTATTAAATGCCAATCTTGGAACTAGGTCTTAGAAAGGGTGTCCAATATGAAACCTTTATTACTAACTTGACCTAGAGGCCACTAGGACCTTAAAGGAATCCAAAAGTCCCAAACAAACACTTAGATTATCTAGGGTACCCCTGGACCATACTCCCCATGAGGTTTTGAACTCAAGTTCCCACTTGAGGTTAACTGATCAAGAGTGATGCCATCTTGTTTGATTTGCTCCTCTGTCATCTAGGTAGCATCAATGTTAGGGAGTCCTTTCCATTTTACTATATACTGCATATAATTTTTCTTCCTTTTTTGCTTCAGCACTTTGGAGTCAAGAATTGTTTCCAAATCTCCTATTTTTATTTGTGGAAGATCTGTGATATAGTCCCCATCCTCCTCATTTTGTGGATCATGCACATTGGTCACATCTGAAACACATTTGTAAGGGGTGGGATCTGAAACATTAAATATAGGAGATATTGATAGTGTAGGAGGAAGAGATATTTCATGAGCATTTTCACCCATCTTGTTGAGGATGGTGCATGGCCCAACTTTCTTCATATGTAACTTTGAATATCTTCCCTTGGGTAGTCACTCCTTTCTTAGGTAAGCCCATACTTTATCTCCAATTTGGAAATGGATTTATCTTCTCTTCTTATCTTCTCGTGTTTTGTATTTCATGGTGGATTTTTGCAAGCTTTCTTTCACTTCTACCTACACTTTGGTGATAAGTTTTGGCAATTCCATAAACAGTTTGAAAAGGTGTTTTTCTAGTAGATCTATTCATTGAATCATTGAATGCAAAATCCGCTTCAGGAAAGATCATATCCCAACTTTGGGAATGTTGTTTAGTAAGACATCTTAGGAGGTTTCCAAGTGACCTATTGACCACCTCAGTTTGCCCATCAGTTTGTGGGTGATAGGCAGAGCTATAGGTCAGATTTGTGCCAAGCTTTTTAAAAAGAGTCCTCCAAAAGTGTCCTTGGAATTTAACATCTCTGTCTAAAACTATTGTTTGAAGTAAGCTATGAATTCTGACTAATTGTTTGAAGAAGAGATGTTCTATGTGAGATGCATCATTTGTGATTTTACAGGGAACAAAATGGACCATCTTGCTAAATAAATCCACTATGACAAACACACTGTCAAAACCCTGTTTGGTTCTAGGCAAACCCATCACAAAATCCATTGAAATTGATTCCCATGGCCTATTGGGAATTGGTAGAGGCTGGTATAGTCCTTGGTTAGTAGATACACATTTGGCTTGCTGACAAATGGTACAAATTTCTATGAACTTTTTGACTTCATTTCCCATTTTTGGCCAAAAGTAACTCCTTTTTACTAGGTCTGTTGTTTTGTCTATTCCAAAATGGCCACCAAAATATTTTTCCTTTATGATATTTGTTCTCATGCAACATCTAGGTATGCATAGCTGATCCCCTTAGAACAAGAGTCCATTTTGAATTAGAAAATTAGAAAAATCAGTATTATATTTACCTATCATCTTGGTGCAAACCTCAAAAATTTCTCCAAAATCTGGATCATCTGCATACAAATGTTTTAGTGAGTCAATCCCTGTTAGATTTGATAAACACAAATCCTCCTAAGAACACCTGCATGCAAGACTGTCACAGAGAAGCAAGATACAGACAGAAAAGAGAAGAAGCTATGGAGGCAAAAAAGCCAGAGACTTGAAATCCATGTTGACAGAATAAAACTCCTATTAACAACAATACTGAATACAATCTCGGTTATGAAAAGCAAAGAAGTGAATCCTTATAAAAGGAATCACGAAACCCTAAAGGTGAAAACCCTAAAGAATTATAAAGCTGCCTAAGTATAACTTAAGCATAGAGTAAATAGACTAATAATTAAATGATTTAATTATTAGCTATACTATGACTACTCTAACAATCCCCACACTTTGAAGTTGTAATTCTTCAACCAAACTGACCCTTCTGCTTAGGGCATCAACAACTTTTTTTGTGACCCCTTTTTGTGCTTAATGTTGAATGTATATGCCTACAATTGTTCCATCCATTTGATGTGTTTGACTCCAAGTTTTTCCTGAGTATTTAAGAAGCTCAATACATGGTTGTCAGTATAAAAAATAAAATCTTTTGGAAGTAAGTAATGTCTCCATTTTTTCAGTGCTTGTACCATTGCATAGAGTTCTAAATCATATGTAGAGTACCTTTTCTTGGCATCATATAGATTTTTAGAAAAGAATGCTACAGCCTTACCTTCTTGGCTCAAGAATGCACCAATTGCCAAGTTACCTGCATCAGTTTCAACAGTAAATACCTTAGTGAAGTCAGGAAGCACTAGGATTAGATATTGGTACACTCTATTCTTTATGTATTGGAATGCATCTGCAGCCTCTTTAGTCCATACAAATCTTATCTTTTTACCACCCTTGATAGTATCCAACATGGGAGAACACACATGACTAAAGTTATTAATAAATTTCCTATAGAAAGTTGCATGACCATGAAAACTTCTAACATCACCTTGGTTCTTGGGTAGAGGCCAGTTGACAATTTCTTAACAACCTTTTTAGGGTCCATTTTTAGGGTGCCTTGTGAGATGAAAAACCCTAGGAACACAAGTTCCTTCTTCATAAACATACACTTCTCCAAGTTAATCACTAACTTGTGTTGATGAAGTCTCCTCAAAACCTGTTCAACATGGTCAAGATGCTCTTCCCTACAATGACTTAGGGCATTACTCAGCCCAAATGGAATCACCAACCACTCAAAAAGGCCTTCAGTTGTTTTAAAATTTATTTTCCATTCATCTCCTGGCTTTATCCTTATTTGGTGGTATCCTGATTTCAAATCAATTTTTGTAAAGTAACATGCATTTCCCGATTAATCAAGAAAATCCTCCATTCTTGGAATAGGCAACTTGTATCTTATAGTAATTTTGTTGATGGATCTGCTGTCTATACATAATCTCCATTTACCATCCTTTTTAGGGGAAAGAACAGATGAGACTGCACGTGGGCTAAGAATTTTTTGAATTAAGCCTTTTTCTAATAGTTCCTTGACCTGTTTTGTAATCTTTGCATGCTAAGCAAGTGTCATCTTATATGGAGCCTGTTGACACCTAAATTTGCAGGCTCAAATTTAATAGGGAAGAAATTAAATATCATATTATTATGCACGGAACATGAAAGAACAATAAATCAATGTATTTGTACTGGAAATATTCTTAAGAACCATTATTTTGGTTTATTATATATTTTAGGGTTAGTTGTTAGGATTAGGTCCTGTGAAAGGGCATGTCTTTTCACAGTGAACCTTTGAAAACATATAAATATTGAATCAAAATAAATTTAAAAAGGGGAACAAGGAGATGATGACTGATATGTTGAAACTATGGAT
>MU225026.1:2257439-2271181 GCA_018584345.1 Thuja plicata | reverse complement strand
AAGACAAGGAAATGGTTGAAATTGATCACGATGAAACTAAGAAATTGAAGAAAACATCCACATAGAGGTCTCAGTTCAACCTAATATACCGATAATTTCACTTTCTGCCACAATCAGTATCACAACAGATTAATCCCTTAAGGTTTAGAAGAAAGTGAAAGGAAGGACTTTAGTGACTCATCAATTCTTTGAGTACTTATACTTCCGTAGATGCAAATTTGGTGACATTGATTGTAATGTCCCCTTTTTTATGTTATCTTGGACACTACATGATCTAATGCAATGTTATGGCTAAATCTATATGATTATGAATGCAGAGCTATAAAGGTATATATGACTGGTAATTCCAAGTGCTATGAAATGAACTATTGAAGGATAATGCAATTATATATATGACTGGTATTTCCAAATGCTAAAATTGATAAATTGAACTAATGAATTATTATGCAAGTATGCAGTATAAATGAACAATGTAGTATGATGCAACAATTATGCAATGAATGAAGTTGGAATAATATATATTTACAATTGTATTCCCAATGCCACAATGGAATACAATGAATCTTAACAAGGCTACGACTATAATAGATACTTAGCAGTTTGAATATATATTAATGGCTATCTCTGAAATAACAATATGGAATATGCACATACCCTGCAAGCTGGCTCCGATAGACAATGAAATATATGTTGTTATGATAGGATAATCAATGGAAGATAGTGATGTCTCTAATATGCTTGATAGTTGATACGACTTATGCAATCCTTGATTCTAGGGCCATCTTTGATATGGAATTATGATTTATGCTTGATATATGGTGTCATCTCTGATCTGTTGTATAATTCCTGCACTTGAATCTATAAGGTTGTGATATCAACCAAAATTCTCAATGAGTGATATCCACAAAGGGAATGGTTTATAAAATCAATAATCAATATACACCTCTCATAGCCGATCATATCATAATATTACTATGCAAGAAACAAATACAGGGATTCTAAAACTTTCAAATGTATTTAATTTCCATACTAAGATCACTCAACTCAAACCCTACATTCATGGAAATGATTATATTCACCTGCCCTAACCTGCAGGTTTCATTGGATTCTCAAAAATGCCCTCCTCCCGCCTGTGAGTGAACTGAGAAATGAGTTTCACTTTTCACTTTTTTTTTGTTTATATCCTGTATTTGTCAAACTTTTGACAAACTCAAGATCATCAAAATTTTGACGAAATCGGGGTCATAAACAAAAAAAAAATAATCTAACAAGCCAAAAAAGGCCTTTGGTCAAAATTAAAGGTAGAAAATAGCTATCAAATGTATTAGTGACTCTTTGATTCTTAGAAATGTCTTCACACTCCAAGAAGCTTTTCAAGGCCTCAATCAAATCTAAGGCCAAGTATGCATTCATATTTCCATTGAAATTTGGTAAGTCCAACTTCTCCTCCTTGTTTCTTCTCCCCATAGACTTTAAGGAATCTAAGAGGGGTCTCTGGTCTACATGAATGTTCTCATCTTGATCAGGATTGTCATCTTCCTCTTCGCTCCCTACTTCACCATCAGACATGTCTTCTCTTCCCCTCTCTACCTTGTTCTCGAGTTCTTGAAGCCTCTTGGTCAGGGCTACATTTGTTTCCTTCTGTTCTCTCACTATCCTTGCAAGTTCCATGTTTGTAAGCCTTGCAAGGATTTCTTCATCCTCAGGAGCAGACATGCTCTGATACCACTTGATGCAGAGTGGACAGTCAGAAGCCCCAAAAGGAGTAGTTGGTCCTTCAAGTCTTCAATACGAAGAGTTAAAGTGCCTCTACACTTATCACAAGTGTATAAATGACTTTTATCTAGGTTATCACAACCTATTTCAAATAGGGAAACCTAATCACTAGGTTCTAGCAAGTCTTCAACACCAACTCCCAATAGTTGGTTACTAAGCACTTACACCCATTTGACACCAACTCCCCATGAAATGACTCCAAGGACCAGGGGTGACCTATTCTCAAGGATTTGGTCTACTTAGGTCCCTAAGACAAGGATCCAATGATCCTACTCACCATGTACACTAATTTGGGCATGGTTTCTATGATAAGCCCCTTCTAGGCTTGTAGCCTTTTCAAATGGAATTTTGGGCTTAATATAAAAGTATTCCACATAACCCTCCAAAAAAATTAGACATCCATATACCCTTTATGGCTTAAAGGACTATACCAAGGCACAAATTTTTGGAAGTGAAAGGAAAATAGAAAGACACACTATTTTGTCTAAGTAAATAGGGCTAATTAGGCCTCCAAATACACTATAGGTACCCCCTCTGTAAAAAAAGTACCAAAGCCAACACTTGGATCATGTGAGGGAATTAAAAAGGACTTATTAATCTCAAATTTAGGTCTTGATGAATATCCTATGGTGATTTTTCTGGACTATACTCAATCGCTTGATTGGTGCACACATGGTCATGTACACCTAGGGCATCATGCCAAACCCATCTCCCTGCAAGTTAACAAACCAAACCTTCATAATCTCAAATAGAATGGTTAATAAATTAATTCCATAAAGGGGCATTAGATTTTGATGGTGGAATCAAGAAGGAAACACAATTGTTTGGTGAAACCCTGATTTAGAGCCTAAAAACCATGAAGCAAGAGTAAAAATGCAATAAATTTTGATGTAAAAAATATTAGGACATGAAACCAAATTAAAAAGGAAGATACTTCATAGAGATACCTTGATCTTTCATATTTCCATTCCCAACCTTCCGTACCTATCTATACCAATTGACTATTTCTTGAATTTGTAGGAAAATGGTTGATTTTTATTAATTTTGAATGCCAATTACAAAAACTAATCCTACCACCTGCCTATAAGGGATTATGGAGGAATTCCCAATGGTTACATCCACTTTTTAAACTGATTATCTATTTGGGAATGGATTTTACAACATTTGACAAAAGTTGCTAATGTTGCTTGACAACTTTTTAGCAATTTTGCAATATTTTGCAACTTTTCAATCTAAGTGACCAAACTTGGTCTAAACCTATGATCTATGATCCCACATGGATCTAAAAATGATAAAACATGAAAATATAATAAAATAACCTATTCTTAATGTTTTGGACATTATTTGACCAATAGTTGATCAAGGGCTTATTAAATCCCATTCTTGGAACTAGGTCTTACAAAGGGTGTCCAAAATTAAACCTTTATTACTAACTTGACCTAGAGGCCACTAGGACCTTCAAGGAATCCAAAAGTTCCAAAAAAACACTTATATTATCTAGGGTTCTCCTATGCCAGTAACTAGTTCTGAAATAACAAGATCTAGTGTGATCTTGTAGTGATACTTGTCTTATTCTCTTTCTTCAATGACCTTCTTAGCATCTACATTATTTTGTGTGATTTCCTTGGTCAGAACTGCTAGTTGATCAATGATGGGCACATTTTGATCAATTTGTGTGTCAGGAACTATCTGTAGTAGAATATCCTTTGTTGTTTCCAGGACTTGTGTATTTCTGTGTTTCTTTTTGAGCTTGTCCTATTGTGCTTTCCTTTTGCATATCTCCCCATACCTTGATAATGACTTGGGATCGATTGTTCTTGGCTAGTAGTTGAGTATGTCTATTATCTCATCAAGTGTAACATGGGCTTTACTTTTCTTGTTCGTGTTCTTCTTCAGAAGGTTGATTGATGCAGGGGAATGAGGAATGATAGAAAGAGACTTTTGTTGCTTGGTTTCTGTCATTGATTTCTTTGGAGGTGTGGTTCCTTGGCTAGGTTGCTCAGTCAGTACCTGTTGGTCGATTGTAGATGTCTCTACATCAACCTTTTCTTGGTCTATAGCCTTGTCTACCTTTCCATTGTCTTTGGTGGGTGCATCACTTAGTTTATCTTCTCCATTTTTTTCTGTCTTTTCTCCTTGTTCATCTTTTTCCATTGGTGTGTTTTTTTCAGGCTCAGGTGTTTTCTCCTTTGCTTTAGTTATTATATTGATAGCTTTTATCAATAAAGGCATATTACCTGGCATTTGTGCCTGTGCAACATCAGTAGTGTCATTTTATTTTGTTTTATCAGTGGCAATATTGACATCTACATCATCCTTGACATTATCATTAGAATCTCCATGAGTTATATCATTTACTTTTATGTCTATTATTTCTCCTAATGATTGCAATATTTGAGGAATATCATCCATGGCCTTACTTGCCTCTGTTGTCAAATCAATAGGATTGACATCCTCAGTGTCGTTGATGAAAATGTGATCAAGGCTCAGTGTGGCCTCCTTCTCTTCAGTGTGAGAAGTCTCAGTTAGAGCTAGTACCTGCTCTGGTGGATTAAATATTTGTGTCTAAATCTTATTTCTATCAATGTCAATATCTTCGAGCTTGTTCTACATTACCTTGTATGCTCTTGTTTTTGCAAAAAAATTCTTTGCATGCTCCTTTATTGTTGATTCAATTTCTTCAATTGCGGAATCGGGCATGAAATTAACTAAGATTTTTTCTCTCATCTATTTTTCCATGTGTAATGCATATGTCCACCTTGCTGATATTTTATCTTATAGATCCTTTGGAATATGAGTGCCAAATTGTAGAGGAACATATTTATATGCTACCATCATTTTAATGATTTCTTCTTCTATTTTGTTCTGATCCTCAGTAGACAGATTTACCCATTGTTTAATCTTGTGATGTTATATACTATTTGTATTGATGATTGACTTTGCAATTTCATCAATCGTCTTTGGTATTTTGGCATTTTTTGCTTGGATCCTCTGTTCTCTTTCTACTTCTATAGTATCATCCTTATCCTCTCTTCCTCTCACATATCTCTTTTGTTGTCTTGGTGCTTGTTGCTCGGTTGAGGATTTTCTTTTCATATTTATTTTCACTATGCCTTTCTTCAATGGTGGTGAGTCTACCTTAGTTGTTTTTCTTCTTGTCCTAGATGCAGCTGTCACATCAGTAACTTTTGTTTTCTTCACCTTTGGTGGCTCTGCATCTAATTCTGTAGACTTGGAATCACTTAGTTCTTTTCCTTCACTGACAGGTGACTATTCCTTGATGATATCTGTTGTTTGTTCCAACTCTTCATCAGTTACCGAGAGTTTCTTCTTAAGTGTTTTCACCATTTGAGTTTGCTTCCCTATTTTCTTGACTACTAAGCCAGTCTTTATTCTCAACTTGGCTTCCTCATATGTGCCAAATCTGCTTATAGCTTTGTCAACTGGTTCATTTAGTATGGCTTCAATGGCTCCTATAGCCTGATCTATGTCAATTAAATATTCCAATGGTGGTAACCACATTGTTCTTGGGTTGGCATCTTTGATGAGTGTAGTGTGAGTGTCAACTACAAAGCACATCTCATCTTTGTATTGTTCCACCAACTTTGCAGGGATTCTCATCCTCTTTTGCATCCTATCCTTAAATGTTTTGAAGTATGCATCCAATAGTGGAATGAAATTGTCTCCTAGTGATTTAATGTAATCACTAATCTGTGTTGTGATCGGTCAATTTGTGTCCCAAGTGACATTACTGACTAAAAGAAAGAAGTTTTGAAAGTAAAAGAATGTGCACATTAACAGAGAACCAAACTTACATGTACTAGATCAAGCTGATCTAATTGTTTTCATGTTATTTTCTAGTTGTTTTAGTAGTATCTTGATAAGGTCTAGTTGCACACCTTTCTTTACTATCTTGTATGCAGTGTCAACAACTCCACAAGCAACACTGTTCATTTTTCTTGATTGAAAGATATTGTATCCAATCACATATGCACTGAATTTCATCTCAGGGTCAGTGATTAAATTCACTTTCAAACCTCTATCGTCCCATCTGGCTCTAGTTATCTTTTCAATCTTTGGGCGTCCAGGGTGCCTTAGGTATTTTTCCTTCTCGGTGACGGGTTATCATGTTACTGCATGAATCACATCCTTTGTGATTGGTTTATATTCATTTAACCACATTTTACCATCATGCACTTGACTGAGCACAATGCAAATCCATTCTATTTTGAGTTCTTTCGAGAATAGTAGGGCATTGGTTAACCCTTTCACTTTTATGTGTTTGTACTCATCCTTCAGGTTTTTGTCCTTACATAGCTTTTGATAAGCTTCTTCAATTTCAACATCTCCAATCTTTGCAACTTTGCATAGAATTTATTCTCTGATGTATTCGACCAGCAAAACCCTACGTGGGATACTTGAAAAAGCTCCCTTGTCATCAGGTTGAGAAGCAACCTCAGGGAATAACTTGTAGTTAGGTTCTTCGCAGGTCAAGTTCTTGATAAGAACAACCTTCTTATCCTTTTCCATTTTGATCTTTGAGGTTTGGGAAGTGGTTTCCATTTTTCATAAAATTAGGGCTTCTTTGTAAATAACCTGATAGCTCGGTAGGTCTAGATACTCATTGGAGCTTCATGATGAGTGCTTGAAATCTGTTGGATTTGATATGGAGGTGTTGTGAATCGCTCTAAAATGTTGTCACTCTTCTCTCTCTATAATTTTCTCTTAAACGCTGGGTGAACAAATGAGTTCACATTTTCCCTTTTTATAGAAAAATATAACCTAAGTGATGCATTAAATGATTCACCTACCACTCAATCGACAAAGCAGAGATGCTCAGTTAACACACTAAAGACTTCAGCTTGGCTATCTTTCATATGTTTATGACGTGCAGTTTATGCTTCGTTTATATTAATCGACCAGACTAGATTCACAAAACATAACATGCAATACCATAGTGCATCTTCATTCATGCTAATTTGGCATATTCTCAATGAATATAGGAATTGATGTAAAATACAGCTTTGTAGACTATAGTTCTATACTTACTTGTATTACTTAGGTGGGGGTGGTAGAATCACCTGATCCCTTGGATGAGGCATCACCAAATGTAGTGCTTCGTCCAGCATTATCATTATTTGGAGCTCTTCTCCACATTTGATTTCTCATTCTCCTACTATCTTCAATAGTATTTCCATTTGCAAAAGTGCTTGTCTCTGTCACTCGGTCTCTGCAGTCCTTGCTGAAGTGACTGACCTTATGACAATGTAAGCATGTCATTCCAGGGTTAGTCCAATTTCTAGATCTTCTTATCCATTTTCTCATATAGTTAGCAGCTATATGTCCATATCTACCACATGTTGTGAAATTTACCCAAGTGTTATAATCCCAAACATATGTATTACCGACTCTTCTCAGTTGATATGCATTTTCTTGTTGTTTGGGTTTCCAGACTTGCTTTTTATTTTACTTGCATTCATGAAATGTGTGGCCATGCATGTTGCAAGTTGAACAATGTTTTTCCATGTAAGATTTCTTCTTTGGTTTGTTCATCTTAGATCTACATTCATGTGCTTTGTTTCCATGCTTTTTACAGTTATAAAAATTACCTATGAATGTAGAAGTATTTTTAGGAATACCTTTTTCCTTTCTCTTGCAAACATTTTATGTGTGGCTTGGTTTTCCATAGTGGTTACATGAACACTTATTTGGTCTTGGATTTGTGTATACATTCCTTTCATCAGCTCAGTTTGATGATTCTTCATGCTCGGTATACCCTAAACCAGTATTGTTGTTGACTCTTCTTTGTCCATTCCTAAATTCATCCATTCTTTTTGTACTGTCTTCAGTTTTCTTGATCATATTATTATGATGTTTTTGAATCTTTGCTTCATGCTTCAATTTCTCATTTTCTTCTTTTAGTTCACCAATAACTTCCAATTTTCCATTAAGTTCTATGTTCACTTGGTTGGCCTCGTGACTCATAAGAACTATTTGATTGGTTATCTCAATGTGATGTTCAGTAAGTCTTTGTATCTCAGATTCTTTATCTTTTAATTTTTCAGTAATCTTTCTCCTATCATCAATAGCTAAAGTTCTTTCTTGTTCAGCTTGTCTTTCATTATTCATAACATCAATCAAGTTCTCATGTAGAAAGGGTCCAAAATGCGAGTATTCAAACATATCTATATTTTTCCTTATGGATGGATTTGGAAGATATAAAAAAATTAATATAGCACCAGAGGATCAAGAGAAAACAACCTTTAGGTACATTTTGTTGGAACATCATGCCCTTCAACCTTAAAAATGCTTGAGCTACTTATCAAAGGGCAATGATCAGAATTTTTCATGATATGATGCATATACTTCTTGAAGACTATGTAAATGATATCTTAGCTAAATCACATGAAAGGAAATATCATCTACCAATCTTGGAAAATATTTTCATAAGGTTGGAACAATTCAAAGTTAGGTTAAATCCTAAAAAGTGTGCATTTGAGGTGTAATCGGGAAAGTTATTAGGTTACATAGTTTCAGAAAAAGGAATAGAGGTTGATCCTGAGAAAGTTCAAGCTATCATGTTTATGGATGCACCAAAGAACATAAGTCAAATGAGAAAATTTCTAGGAAGGTTTCAATCTATAAGAATATTTATATCTCAATTGGCATAGAAATGTCATTCTTTCACTAAACTTCTACACAAAGACATAGTTTTCAAGTGGGATGCACAATGTGAGGAATATTTCTCCTTATTAAAGACATACTTGGTGAATCCACCTATACTTATGCCACCTATCAAATACAAACCTTTATTCTCTTATATTTAAGCAACATATCACTCTTTAGGATTATTATTGGCTCAAGAAGATAAAGATGGAAAAGAAAAGGAAATCTATTATCTCAGTAGAACCTTGGTCAAATATGAGCTTAAATATAGATTCATTGAACAAGCATGTATCATGGTAGTTTTTTCTTCCCAAAAACCATGTCATTATATATTGGTGCACAAGGTTAAGCTCATTTCCAAAATTGATCCTCTAAAGTATCTACTTAGAAAAATAGCTCTCACAAGAAGATTGGCCAAATGGGTGATGGTATTGAGCGAGTTTGATATAGATTATGTGGATAGAAAAGTCATCAAGGCAAAATTTATGGTGGATCAACTGGTTGAGGCTTCTCTAGTTGATAATCATCTTATTCAATTTGAATTTCCATATTCATAAATAATTAATGTGGAGACAAAAATATGGAAACTATATTTTGATGGATCATACACACAACATGGATTGGGGGCAAGCATTCTTTTGATTACCCTCAAGGTTACACAATTCCAAAGTCATACAAAAAAAATTTCCATGCACCAACAATATTGTAGAATATGAAGCCCTATTCATAGGCATCAAGATGGCTTTAGAATGGAAAGTGGCAGAGTTGCAAGTATATGGTGATTCCCAACTAGTCATAAACCAGATTAATGATGAATACCAAATAAAGGATGAAAATTTTATGTCATATAAGAGCATGATAGATGATTTGAATAAGTACCTTGCCTTGATTACTTTTGAGAAAATTCTAAGAGAAATAAATAGAGCAGCATATGCCATGGAAACTTTAGCCTCTCTTCTTCAAAATCTAGAACAGAATGCTAGATATGAATTCTTGGTGGAAGAGTTGATGAAACCCGCATTTGACCTTCCCGACTCCCAAATAATTTTCTTGTTAATTGGAAATGAATCACCTCTGTATGGACCTATTTTTACTTACTTAAAAGACCAAAATTTACCCTTAGACCAAACCCACAATCAAAATATACACTTCATAAGCCAATCTTCCCGTTATACCATCCTTTCCGACACATTATTTCGCAAGAGTCTTGATGGAACTCTTCTTAGGTTTCTAGAGGATGAGTAATCAAGATTATCTTTATGAGAGGTTCATGATGGGATTCCTGGGTGTCATTCGAGTGGTTTGAACTTAGCTAAGAAATCCTCTACATGGGATACTTTTGGCCAACTATAGAGAAGGATGCTTGTCAGTTTGTCAAGATATGTCAGAAATGTCAATATCATGGAAACGTGGTTCATGCACCAACACAAAATTTACACCCAATGACCACACCTTGGCCCTTTTTTCAATGGGGGTTTTACTTAATAGGAATGATTTATCCACATTCAATAATTGCAACATAATACTTCACTAAATGGGTATAATTTGTGTCTTTGACGATTGCAACAATTCAATAATAACTGATAATGGAAAACAATTCAAAAACAAGGATGTGGATGACCTATGTGACAATTTTCATATTATACATCATTTTACCTCCATTTATTATCCTCAAGGGAATGGTTAAGCAGAAGAAACAAACAAGAACATTCTCACAATTTTGAAAAGGACAGATGATAATTTACGAAGGGATTGACATGTACAATTGAATTTGACATTATGGGCATATAGGAAAAGTATAAGGACACCAAAAGGGGCAACACTATTTTCATTAGTGTATGGTGCAGAGATTTTATTACCTTTAGAAGTTGAGATTCTATCCTTGAGAGTATCCTTACAAGGTTTGATAACAGATGAGGATTATAGGGTTGCTAGACTTCAACAACTTGAGTTATTAGAAGAAAATAAAACTCAGGTATATGAACATCTCAAGGTATATCAAAATAGAATGTCAAGGAACTAAAAGAATATAAAACCTAGAGTGTTTCAAATTGGGGATTTAGTGTTGAGAGAAAACCCTAAAAATCAAGTGGAAAGAGAGAAGAAAGGAAAGTGGGAAGAAAACTGGTTGGGACCATTCATTGTCACTTCTTCTTTTGGCATAGGAACATACAACTTAGCTGACTATGATGGAGATGATTTGAACCTATTAATAGCATCCACTTGAAGAGGTTTTCTATTTGAGAGTCAGATGAAAAAGTATCAAATGAAAGAGAAATGGATGAGAGAGTATCAGATGAGAGAAAGCATCATTCTTTGTATAGGGAAAAGAGATCTTGAAATAATCCAAAAATACTGAAAAGAGATCCTCAAATAATCCAAAAATTATGACAAGAGTGTTGGATGATATCATTTTTGGTTACTGATCATGTTGTTGATATTCATGTTTTGTCACTGATGTCAACATATATTTCTGTGGAGAGGACAGACTAGTTACTTGACTGGAAGAAGTGTATAGACACTGTACGGATGATTCAAAATGATTGAAGTTGGATTTATGCATAAGGATGTGTGTTGACCTTATTCCTAAGGTTTCTTGGCTTTGTGTTGCATATTGCGGATGTTACAGTTGATTTGGTGAAGACTAGTTTTTGGACTGTAACTGTGATTTTGGACAGAGTAGGTCTCTGTGTTTCTAGTATATCTTTCTAGCGAAGATATTTTAGATGATGTGAGCTTACTAGTGGATAGTAGACATATGTTGAAATAATGGGTTGAGTTCAATTGTGGTTTGGCTACTGGTGACGTCAACTGTGGTGTGTATTCTGAAGGAGACCTATTTGTTGGCCGACTTAAGACATGTAGCATGTAAAATGAATTGTGAGCGTGGATTGTGGATCTGGAAGCATAATTGATGGATTGTAAATAATGTTTACTTGTTAAAGATACCATATGTATCTTAGCAAGGGGTCAAATAATTATTTGTATATTGGAAAGCCTTAATTGGCCGACCTAAATAATTATTTGTGTATTAGGAAAGCTTAACCGGCCGAACTAATGAATTATTGTAAGAGGGTATATATGAGTGATCTTTTCTTTTAAAAATATGTGAAAGAGATTAAAAGGGAAAGAAGAAGTGAAAGTTGCGAGGCTTGTTTAGCTGCTGGATGTAGAGTAGAGTTTATGAGAAGAGTACTTCATTGGAACTAACCAAGCAAAGACAGTTGCTATCAGACAGTTCACTAGATTTTGTGTTTTCTTTATACACTTGTTCGGATTGTAAATCCTTGAGGGTGAATTTAACCTTCTTTGGGTAGTGTGCCTTGGTAGTGAGCCTACTATTTCTTTTGACTCCTAATAGGGTCTATCTCCTAACAGGGACTATGTACTGTAATGTTGTAACAAGCTCCTAACAGGGCTAAATATTTTAATAGGGATACTATAATCTCAGTACATTATTTGTGGGTGTTAATTCCCACTAGTATTTTACCTTTAATAGGGTTTCCTTGACAAAAAATATTGTGTTATGGTGTTGGCATTTACTATGTTATCATTTACATTTGCAGATTTGGTTTATAAAGTTTAAAGTTTGAATAATCTATATCACAATTGATTCACCCCCCCCCTCTCAGTTGTCTTGTGGACTGTTATTCCTAACAATTGGTATCAGAGCATGTGGTCCTTAGAGAGAAAGTTTAATAGCTTGAGGTGATCTTGAAGATGACCTACTATAGGAAGGATAGTCCAAAGTTTGATCCTGAAAATTTGACAGTTTGCAGATCAAGATGAGAACACATTTTCTATGTCTGGGAATTGATTACTGGATGATAACAAAGAAAAATGAAAAGATAGCGACTAAGGATGAATTAGAGAAGGATATTGAAGACTAGAAGAAGTTATTTTCATGCAATATGGTTGCAAGGGAATCTTTGATCTGTGCACTTTTAGAAGGAGAATTCACAGAAGTAAAGGACTTGGATTCTGCACATGAGATCTGGTCAAGATTAGAAGCATTATATATTGGAGACAAATTTACTAAGAAGGCAAAACTAAAAAACTGGAAGACAAAGATGGAATTACTAAAGATGAGAGAAGATGAGAACATTAGGGCATATGGATAGAGAATTACTAAAGTGGTTACTAGTATTAGAAACTCTGGAGGTACTTATAGTGAGGAAGAAGTGATTGTGAAGATACTCAGATCTTTGACACTTGCATATAGGACCAAAGTACAAGCTATAGAGGATATTTTACCTTTGACACTGAACTTTACCAGAGAAATGTTGATTGGAAATTTAACTACATTTGAGACCACAGAATTGGGAGACACTTTACGTAAAGTTGAGTCAGCATTCAAGGCAACCATGTACAAGAACAAAAAGACCTTATCTAGAAATGCAAGCACCAGCAGTAATGATCTAAGAGAATAACTTGTAGCCTATGCAGATGAATTGGAACAGATACAGGAAGAAGAAATAAATCTATATGAAGTTGTGGCACTAATTGCTAGAAGAGAAAAGAGAGGTAAGGGAAAGTTTGAAGGCGAATTACCTTTGAAATGTTTTTCATGTAACAAGATTGGTCATTTTGAATCTAGATTTCCTACAAGAGTTCCAAAGCACAAACATAAGTTTTTCAAGTCTAAGTATTCAAAAGACAAGGAATTTTATTATGCTAGTAAGGGTATATCTAATGATGATGATGGTGACTATGATGAAATTGAATTTATTTCTATAAGGATGATGAACCTATACATGAAGAAAAATTCTTAGTATCCCAAGTTGAAAAGTGTTGGAAAGTGACATTGCAAGCAATTGTTATTTTGTCATTGATGTCAAACCTTTACTGGTGAGACTATTGCTATCTATTTAACTACCATATCTATTGTTGATGAAGAAGATTTAACAAGAAGACCAAGTGAATGGTTGAGTTAAGGCAATTCAAAGGGTATTTGATCAGTTGGCACTCTGGCAAAGTAATTAGTTGTTTATCTTTCAATGACAGTTTTTCTGGCTTTTCTATGCCGAGCAAGTTTGGCTTGTGCCGAGCAAAGTTTCTCATGATGAGAAAAGTTGCTTGTGCCGAGTAAAGTTGCTTGTGATGAGAAAAAAGTTGCTCAATGCCGAGCACCATTTCAATTTCCGAGAGGAAACAATGATGAAGGCTGACTTATAGAAGTTTGATTATTGATGAGATTTGAGATCTCTGGCCGACTTAGTTGATTTTATTGGGATATGAAATGTTAATTGAAGATTGATCCACATCATTTAATGTATGGGTAACCATAATTAATGCATGGT
>MU225026.1:2228113-2239994 GCA_018584345.1 Thuja plicata | reverse complement strand
TGAAGTGGCACTCGTTGGAGGAAGTATTAAGCTAGTCATATAAAATGTCAACACATGGAGAAGGAGCTATAGGAATTGGTTCATGGGTGATCTTGTTCCCACCTATCTCTCTACTTGTGGAGGTTGCACTAGTGTCACCATATCTGGTGGCGGTGATGCCACCCTTTGTCTTTGTCTCGGCCTCTCATCCTCCTACTGGTGTGGAGGACTCCTAGGGTGACTCCTTAAAGGGGAGCCCTTTGTATCCAACTGATTAGGTGTTTTATCCTTATCTAGGTCCTCACCTATGGGTCAAAGATCACCTCTTTTCATATCTACTAAAACTATGGGGGTAGGTCCTATGTGGGCCCACCATGCATAAAACCCATTTTTCAACCTAACATCATCAATGTCAAGCACCAAACGTGCATCATCATGCACATCCTTTGTAGAGATATTTGGTGTATCGTCAAGAATCCATCGATGATGTTCCTGTGGTCATGCGAGATTCCATGTTGATCAAACATACATGAGAAGGGAAACTAGAGGAGTTTGTACCTTCTTGTACTTGTGCATGCACCAACCCTAGTAGTATGGAATCACAATATAAACATGACACCCAACTGGGAATTTGATCATGTTACATGCATAGTAGGACACCTCTCTTCCATATAACTATGCCTTGGTATGGATTCTAGACAATGTCTCCCATACCTAGGTGGTCTATGATTAATCACTAGTGCATCTAGCACCCAAATCTCCACTCACCTTTCCGCAATGGATAAGCATGAGTATGATTTAGTTGGGCACTAATGGCCTGAGGATAGTCCTCAAGTTGGGTGCAAGTGAAATGATCAAACATTTAAATTTGTAAGAGTGTTTAGGTATTAATAATGGGGCACTCATGGTGCACATAATGACTCAATTCATAATGTAAATGGGTCATCATATTATGACCCAAAGCATAGACATGATCCCTCTCCTCCGTCTCTTTAATGTAAGGAACAAGGCCCTCGGGTAGGTGAAAACCTCGTCCATCTATGACCACTCATAGAACCACTATAGTAATTAAGATACATTTTAATAGAGGTATCTAGATGTATCCATACTCAAGCTATCATAGGTAGATGTGACCAAACTCACCCACTATACAACCAAATTCCTATAACTATCCCTCTCACAGCTACTAGATGGTGAGAGGTTGGTACATGGTCACATGATCCTTGTGAATAGGAAGGAAAATAATTCATTATATTTCTATCAAAGAAATTGGAATCTCCCTAGTAGGGAGATGAAAATACATGGTATCAATATCCCATCACTCCATGAGTGTCATTAGCATCGGCGCATGGAACAAGATTTCTGGTAGTTGATAGATCCATCATAGTCTTACTTGACAGAGTCTCACCTTCTCTACATCTATGATCTCCTTAAAACAACCTTAGATCATAGTCAATACATGCCCAGTAGTGTGCTCCTGCACCTATTCAAGAAATTATAAAAATAAATAATGGCGATGCATCAAAACATATGCTTAATTAATCATACAAACTATCACAAAAATTCTTAAGTTTGTCTCCTAAGTCTACCAAATGCATGCGCAACTGAAGGACACCAACATGAATCCTGAATGCTAGTGTGAAATTCCCTCTAGGATGAGCATGTGGATCTGAGATACACATGTAGAATTCAAACACATGCACTCTATGAAATCTTAAAGTAGTATAAAATGTTAAAAATTTTGACAAAAGGTGATCAAATGAGTCCTACCCCATCCACTGACTCCTCCTTCTCCACTTCAGTGTGTATCTTCTCCATCCTAGTTGCTAGAAAGTCTCATTTTTGAGGTATTTCCATTGAGATTCTATGTAAACTCAAAAAAAATACTCATGGTGAATAGTGAAAATGACCCTTCTAGGAGCCTACTTTGTGCATATGTACCCAAAATTGCCCTAAATTTGTAAAATTTCTTTGTGGACAATCTGACTCATTCCTTCTTGTCTTTCCCCACTATCTATGGGAAAAAATATGGGGGCATATATTTCCCCTCTGACTAATTTTTCATTTGAACTAGAAATGACATCTCTTAAGCATTCTTCTCGTCGGGGTAGCTTCTTTTGTTTTTGGTGCTGACAAATTTTTGATTTTGCAAATCTTGTCACAAGAATTATTGTAGTTCCTTGATGAGAGCTAGGGGGACCTATTGGCATAACTAGTGTAGATATTTTTAAGTGTTGATTGGTACAGGTTTGATGACAGGAAGCTAAGTTATTATTTTGTCATTGATGTCAACTTGGTGTTGTATTTGTTGACAGCGTTCCTGATGTGTTGCTAATTCTTTGTGCAGATAATTCTATGTTACAATAGGAATTGGAGTGTGCGATCATAGTTGGAGACTCAGGGATGTCTCTAGATGAATTTTATATGATCGCATATGCTATAAAAAACATGGAGCAAGCTATGATTGATTGAACAGCAACAAGGCAGACAAAAGAATAAATAGTGAATGATTTGATTGTTCTATCAAATCGGTATGGAGTCAAGTGTTGCGGTCATGCTATGATTATCTTGACTAGGATGTGTTATTGATACTATGATCGCAAAAGGATTGGAGTACTAGAAAACATCATTTCAGTTGACAGAGGATAATTTTATACCTAATAGCTAAATGTTTAAAACCTATTTCAATAGTTTGTGTTAGATCGATGTGTGGTGGTGATGCAGTCGGTTGCAGTGGATTTTTCTATGATCCATGTGTCAAGGTGACATGGCATAATAGATTTATAATGATAGATTTTCTATTTCATTTCTTGAGGTGATCAGATTTAATCAAGTCTTCAAAGTTTATTGAAGAAGTCAAAAAGGTTTTATTGTTCTTGATTTAAATTGATGTGCGATGAATCATGTGGCCGACCTAAACTTGTAATTGAATGTTCTAGACTGGTATTAAATTTTAGGGTTTAAGGATCGAGTGGTAATGATTGTAATTAAAATTTAATATGTTTTGTAAGGAGGTTAATGTCCTAATGAATGCGTAATGTTTTTATATGTAAAATGATGAATTATGCAAGTGTAGATCGTGGATGTGAAGGTGTGATCGAGTGAAGAGAGAATATTGTCTACAAGAAGCAGAAGTGTTGTACATAATTTGATCTAAACAAGAGGAGGAGTTCTCATTGTACTCGTTGAATTCTAATAAGTTCTACAAGAAAATCCCTTAACCAGGTAGATCCTAACAGGTCTAGATCAGTAAATCCTTTAACCAGGTGACTCTTTAATTAGGGTTTAAATCCTTTAGCAAGGTTTTTGTTGAGTGTCATTTTTACACAAGTCAATGGCTAGGATCTCGAGATTCGATTTCCTCTCTTGAAAGAATAACGAAGTTATTCCCAAGGTTCTCTGGGGTCGGGTCACAACCTGCTTGGTTACTCAGTTGAAGATAAATGTGAATGTTCACGAGGAGGCCTTTGCTGGTGCGTTCAAGACATCAAACTGAAAAACAACTTTAGTACCTTTTTTGGTATTTTCTATTTTATCAAAAAATTATGTTTTAATTAAAGATGTAATTTTATATTTTTCAAGATGATGATTACTTTCAAAATTATGACAGAATTTAAATGAGTAAGGTAACAAGAAATGAAATAAACTTGCTGAAAATGAAATCCTAATGGACATAGACCGTTGTCGATCTTCCCTTATGAATTGAATGATGGAGATATTTGGAACAAACCCACGAAGTATAAATCAGATGATGTCACATTTCTATACTCGATGGATGCAATTGTTTGGAGAGAAAACATATTCACTTGTGCAAGATTTTCAAAACCTATCAAATCGTGAAGCCACCAAGACGTGCACACACACGAGACAAATTTATTGTAGATAACAATAGATGATCTCTTCCATGCATTCATCATAACAAGGTAGATAGATAATAGGAAAGTCCAACAAAAAGAAACGCAAATTCGAAACACAATAAAGAATTGGCTCTTTGAAAATAATGAACAAGCATGCACAAACTCATCACTTTTGCATAGATAGAAAAAATTTCACACCATGAATGAAGCACAAAATTTTAGATTTTATTGCATTAGCAATCTAACCCTATTACGTTTCTTTTGATTACTAAGTATAGAGTTTTGATCTTCAATTCTGAATACCGAAATTAGGGCATCAGAGAGTCTAAATTTATGAAAATAAACTAAAACTAAAACTCTGCTGAAAGAAAACTATTGTTAACTTATAATAAGAAACTTGCATGGATTTTTAATCCATTTACAATCAATTTGTCCACACAAGAAGGATCAAACTCATCAAGAAAAGAGAGAGAAAGAAGATAGGGTTTCTCTACATGCAACTGAACTCTTCTTCTTGATCTTGGAGCTCTCCCTTGGAATCTTCATCTAGGGTTCTCTTTGCAGTGGGAACTGATAGGGGACCCTTAGTCCTTCAAAAACAAACTCCAGTTGGGCACCCATCTGATCTGGAGTTCAAAATCCATGCAAAAATTTTATCTCGTTGGAAGCACCCAGAATTTCAGACCCTGACCTCTCCTTCAAAGTTTTTCAAGTGCCCAAAAATGCTAAGTGTCGACACCTAATTCTAGAGGCCCAAAAGTTTTGGCCCTTTTGGAGGCCAAAAGGCCAAAAGGCCAAAGTGTTGGGGAGGCCAAAAAGCCAAAAATATGCAAAGGTCAAAAGGTAAAACTTAACCTTTGGATAAAATTGGTAAGTGTGAAAACTATCATTTTCAAAATTGTTGAAGGGGCCTGAGGAGTCAGTTTGGAAAGACTTCTGGATGTGCAGCCTGGAGCCTTTGTATTATCTAATAAACTTATTCATAATTTATCTCTTTCCTCTTTACCTTATTGACCCTTCATTCTTTCTTCTCTCTGAATACGATCAATTCAAAAGCAAAGAACTTGATCTCCTCTTCATGTTCTGACATCACCTGTATGTCTTCCCTGGAGTAGAACAACTGGTGTAAGGCCTCTTTCATGTTTACACCATCCATAATATCTCTGAATTGTTGAACCACCTCTTTTGATGGATGCGGGATCTATTTATCTTGGTCCCAAAATAATTCAAGGCCAATCCCTGTGAAGAAACCATCTATCTCCTTCACCCATTCCATGACCTCCTCCTATTTTTCCAATATATGGGCTCGACACTCTTCATGGACCTTAATTGTCTTGGCTATGCATTTGACCCAGGTTTTAAAGTTTTCTAACTCTTCACCCTCATATATCTTCACTAAGATCTGGAAGTGTTTCTTCTTGATTATCTTTAGGTCCTGGGGGCGACTTTCCATTTGGTTATCTCAGAATCTAATCCACCCTCATTCTCCATTAGGTCTATCAACTTTTTTGCTTCAATCAAGATGACTCAGAAAGGCTTAAACACAAATTTGATGGCCCCTTCTCTGTACTGTTCAAAGTCATTTTTCCACTCTGCACTTGCTTGGACAAAGGAAGGGGTCAAACTTTTCGGTAAGTCTAGGGTGGCCCTCTTTTCTAATACGGCCTGTAATGAGGCCTCCAGGAAACTTGGATCAATGGGACCCACCATTTTATGAATGAACTTCTTCAAGGCCTCATTCTACTCTTTTAACAACTTTATGGTTTCCTTGTCCTTACTCATGAATCCTAGAGCGTGTTTAAGACCTAAAGCTTCCAATGTATTTCTCCCTACCCTATTAGGTTCACCCAAGTCTACCTCTTCAAGTGTGTAATATTTGGGGGTCACTTGTGTTTGAGAAGTGCTAACAGAAGGAATTGCTACTTGTGCCTTCCAGTGACCCCTAGTGTTTTGGGTGACATAGGATATTGTCCTAGCTGGAATGTTGACCTCTATCTAATGGAAGGCTTGTCCTAAAGATGTCATACTTGTGTCTTCTCCCTCTTCCTCATTAGTGTAAGTCCTCTTCTAAGTCTGAATCTCTTTAGTAAATCAAGTAGGTTTACTAAAGGTGACAACTGGCTCATATGGGGCAATGTGGAGGATTGATGCCAAGTTTTGTGACCCGGGGGTCAATTGCTCCTCTGATTCTTTATCCTGTTCCCCCTCCTGTTCACCATCTCCCTCATTAAATTATTCTCTATGACCTTATCTTTCTCTCCTTCCTTCTCCTCCCATCTCTTCCTTTCCTTCCCTATCTTTTCCATCCTTACCTTGGCCCTCATCCACCAAAGAATTGATCAACACTTCTTTATTGAGGTCAGTCATGGCCTCTAGTGTGGTTTTAAAAGGTGACATGGCTTCTATGCTTATTGACCCCTGAGGAGTCAAGATGAATCATGGTAGTGGTATAGATCGAGGTGGGGTAGGTGTTGGCATTGTGAGTGGTAGAGTAGGAATAGGAACTATGAGTGGCGGAGTAGGAATAGGAAGAGTTGAAATGGGAGGTGGGAGAGTAGAAGTTGAAAGAGGTGGAGTCGATGTTGGAGTTGGGAGAGAAGGTGGTGAAGTGGGAATTGGAGGTGGGAGAGAGGTTGGTGGAAAGCGAATGTGAGGTGGTGGAGTGGAAGTGTAACTTTCTCCTGCAACTCTATCCCCTATTACATCCTGAGCTATTGTGGTATCTCAAGTTTCAAGCCCTTGGCCTGTGTTGGAGCTTATCCCTATGATTAGCACATTTAGTGTCAGATTAGTGAACAGGGTTGGAGGTGGAGTGAGGATCATATGTGACTAGATAAGTTTTGGAGATCCCATGTCAAATCCTGTTGTCAAATCAAGTGTGTCGTTCTCCTTGTCTGCAAAGCCTTCAAAGTCAGATATCAAGAACTCATCTAAGCCTAAGGCATCCAGGGGATTGTCCTTCTCTTTAGGACCTTCTATGTGTTTCCTAGAATTCTCCTTTTCCTTCCTCTTCTGAGATATTTTCCTTTTGACCAGAGTTATGTCTTTTTTTTTTCTTCTTCTTCTTCTTCTTCTAGCTCCTCTTAAGGTTTCCAGTTGTGGAGATGTTGAAGCTCTCCTCCTTTTATACATTTTCTTCCCCTTTTCGGTGGTAGGAGGAGATTAGCCAAAAGTGGAAGGGCCTTCATCTTTTGGGGCATGTGATGATCCCATTGGAGGATCTATTTTTCTATTCATTCTAGTTTTTGGAGCTTTGTGCCTTGAATTTGAACCATACTCTACCACACATTCATGGCCATAAACTATGCTTGGTTTATGTGGTGGTGCTTTCTTATACTGGGGCACTGTAGACTTCTCCCCATGTTTCTTATCCACCTTCTTGAGTGGCTCCATCAATGTCTTTACAGGGATTGGATCCATCTTATAAGGCCTCTTAATCCATGTTTTGGTTGTTTGCATCACATGCCTAGCTCAAAAGTTGATATCATCATTCTCATCCTTGTCAATTTATGCATTCATGATGGGCCTGTTATATATTTTGTCTTCAGTATATGTAGATTTACTTCAGTACCCAATCTTAATCATTTTCCCAAACCTTTAGGGGAATTGGGGTCTTTAAGGTCTCCTATGTAAGGGTAAGGCACATCCTGAAATAATCCTTGATTCTAACCTCATGATCATCTACACAGTTTACCCAATGATCTTCAAGGTGGGGTTCATGAATATAGAATTTTCCAATAATGTGGTTGTATGTACCTATTGGGTCCAATCTGGGCTGGACTATTTTGTATAGCTGAATTGGTCACTCATCACACTCAAAGGCCAAGGATTTGGAAACCTTCATATCTTGGAGTGTGTATGGGCCTAGAAGAATAGGGAAGTCCCAACAATGCTTCTTCTTGTGCTTTATATTCTCATAGGCATCTGTGAGATGCATGTCCATTTCTAAAGTAATTACCCAGTCAGATGGGTACCTGGGAAACTTCTTCGAGTTAAAAGTAGACCCTTCCACCTAGATATATGTGAATATTCTGAATTGTATGTAATAGGCCCCAATGGCCCTCACCTTGGAAGCTTCTTCCTCTAACATCCTCTTCATGAAGTCACCTTCAATAAACCAGATGATTGCAAAGATGAAAGTGTCATTTACTATTCTGTAATATGGGCTATCCTTTGGAATATTTTCCCTTCTTACCGGCTGTGGATATACAACATGGGGCCATGCATTCTAGTTTTTGATGTTCCCCCTTTTAGTCAGCCCTGGATAATCTACACATGTGGCTAATAAGTACACTAGTATGTATGTACTCATATAGAATTTTGGGTTATGTCTTACTGCAGTTATTTATTCATCCAATCTGTCACTGATAATGGTTCCCCAATCAAACCTAGACTTGCATCCTCTGATCTTCTCTATCAGGAGGATCATCAAACACTCAAGTTGGATGGACTAAGATAGTCCCTACACTCTACTTAATAATGTCATTGCTACCTGGATGTCATCCTTCAAATACCCCCTCTTGAGGTCTATCTTATTCAACTTGTTTTTTGGAAGTGGTTTCTTGAGGTAATTGTTATTCATGATCTCGTATGCCTCTTCACCTTTGTTTGTGAACCATCTGAGGCCCTTTCCAATGAAGAATTCATAGAACTTGTCTATACTCTTATGGAGGTGGAAGACCTCTTATATGACATCTGGCCTTATGTCTAGCACTACTCATCCTTCTATGTTTCAAACCACTCCTTCATCTAGAATGTAATGGTTTGAAAGGGTCATGATCAGCTCAAATCAGGAGACAGTCACTAGGTGGGCTGTTGCGTTAACCAGGCCTGATAGGACTAGTGAGGTGCAGTCCTCTGATCTTCCTACTCATTGAGATCATCTTACCAGGAACCCATCCCATTCCACGCTCCCAATGTCAGTGTCTGTGATTTTTATGTGTTTATTTCCAACATTTAAAGGGGTTGATTCCCCTTGTATAGGTACTTCATTGGAGACATTGTTCATTTATCAGGCATTCCTGCAAGAAAATTACAAGTATCAGTGTTTTATTAGAAACGAAACTACAAAAATAGGGAAAAAACTGATTAATCTAGGAAAATAGAAGCAGAAAGCTCTAAGTAACCAGAAATGCAGATTTCACACTTTCAGCCCTTTGGGATTTTGGACCCCAAAAAATGGGTCGAGGTCCGAAAAGGCCAAAAGTGTGAAAAGAGCAAGTGAGGAGGAAACAAAACCTTTCATATTTTTAGGGTGCGAAAGTCTAAATGGAATCTCGGACTCTGAAAGTCAAAAACCCACAAACAGAAGACTTTCATTCAGAGGCTCAGACATCTCAGGGGTCCAAAACATTGACATCATCAAGAATCTGAAAGGCACTTTGGAAACATTTTTCAAGACAGAAGGTTTTTGTCCTTTCGTAGGCTGAAAACCTGCAAAAAGGTTGCGACAAAGAAACCCTAAGGGATAAAATGAAAAGAAGGGGAAAAACTATAAGACAAGACTGAGCCTCCCCGCAAGCACAAGGGTGAAACCCCTAAGGACTTTGGGGGGAAAGCACACTAGACTAGACACAAAAACATAAAACCCTAACCTAACCAACGGAGGAAAACAAAACCTGACGGCAAGAAAATCTACCTTTCGAGTGCTAGTAATGGAGGGCGATGATGCAAGAGGACAAAGGCGTAGAGAAAATATCCATGAAGAGCGAGGTCAATGAAATGGATAGGTTGTGGGGAGCATAGAAGATGCAGGATAAATTTGCAAAGTGAAGACTCACTTAGCGCTTAACACTTATATAGCCTTATGATGATGTCATCTCCTCTCAATGTTTCAAGGTCTGAAACACCGAAAGGTTTGAAGGTTTTGGTCCTTCGACCTCTTTGGTTTTTTTGGAGGCCAAAACACTTAAAGGACCGAGCTTCAACCTTTCAGCCATTTTAGAGTTTCAGAGGATTCTGGGTCCTCCAAAATGCCAAAAGGGAAAAAAGGCCAAAAATGCCTTAACTCGGTTCAACAAGCCTGTTCAGAGACCCATTTGCGAGGAACAGGGAGAGGGAAAGACTCAAAAAAACTAAAAGACAAAAAAAGAGAAGGGTCCCCATTGTATGTTTCTTAATGTGACCTCTTAATCAGGCACAAACACAACATCGTCATTGCTCAATCATCGAATTGCGAAAATGAACATGAATTGTCCATTCCACAATATTAATTGAATCGACCTGTTGCCTCCTATTTAGTTGGGGTTTTTCAATTACTCTCAAAACAAGAGCCAACAACCATGACCATTGCTAAAATGGAGGATTTGAAAGCATTATAAAAATTGAAATATCATGTATTCTATATGAGATGCAATTAAAATATAAGAATGAAAATGCATATTTTAATCTAGAAAGCTTGAAAGAAAGAGTAGAATTAAGCTAATTGATACATAATCAAACTAAATTAAGATGCAAAAATGTCATTAATCTAAATGAGATTATACTAATTATGCAATAAATGATTCAAAAAATGAAAGAATTGAGACAAGATTTTGCTATAGCTTAGATACTCTAAAATTGCTCCTCTCAAATGAAGAAATGAAGGTCCATAATATAGAAGAACCTGAAAAGAGGATGAAGAGTTTCTTGGAAAGAAACGGATGACTCTTCATCTCCATGGAGGAAGGTGAGGCAAAATTGAAAGATTTATTTAATTAAATGAAGGAATTATTGCCACATGAGTGACTTTTCACATGGAATTATAGAATTCTTTTGGGGATAATTCATTCAAATAACTAAATAATTATTTAATTCATTTTGATGTGTATTAGATATTAAAGGGGGTTTAATTAATTTAATTTAAAAGCACTTAGGACTTTAGAACTAAATTAATTAATCATAGAGATTTTTAGCTAATAAATCTTGAGAATTCTGGAATTAAATATAGTGTGAGATTTATGCAAATTTAGGGTTTCTGCATTCGAGACTAAGTCAATTAAATTCAATTAGGAAGGAGAATTTTCCTAGTACAATAGGACTTCGATGATGAGAAAATGCACCAAAATTGATTAGAATTGTAAGGTGCCGATTTTGGGGTGTTACAATTTGCCCCTCTTTGAATTGATGTGTGAGCAGCGTGTTGATTCAAAGAATAGTCTGATGTGACAGATGAAAATTTTGGAAGTCTAGGTTAGGTTTCCATGAAGACACCAATCAGATCAAGAAGCAGAAGCATGGTTTTCTGAATTCTAAGTTAGATTGTGAAGACAATGATGATCTATAAGCAGGATGCCCCAAATTTCCACAATTATAACACTTCATGGTAGTAAAGTGTGATTCTCTACCACCATAACTATGCCTTCCTCTGCCTCCATGATGAGAATTTCTACCTCTCTGGTAGCCTCCTCTGTTATCATTATTGTGATGGTTCTGTTCCACTGGTTTTGCATCTTCTTGAGTCTTGGACTCATTATCTCTGCCTTTATATCCACCTCTGTGAAATCCTCTGCCTTTGCCTCTGTTCTTAGGGTTAGAGTCTTGTCTTCTCTTATTCTTTTCTTCTACCTTCAGTGCCAACTGAAAACATTTTGGTACCATAGTTGGTGCCCACAAACTTATCTCTTCTTGAATGTTTTCTCTCAAAACACCAATATACCGAGCAACTTTTACTGCTTCTTCTTCTTGCACTCTTGATCTCAAACATAGTTTATGAAATTCTTCAGTATATGCAGCCACATCCAATTCTTTCTATCTCAAACTCTGCCTCTTTCTATGAAGTTGAATCTCATAGTCTTCAGGGAGATAATTCTCCTTAATTTTTGACACCATAGCCTACCAATTTGCGATAGGCTTTTTACCTTCTCTTTCTCTTTCTTCTTGGATGAATTTCCACCAAGTTAAGGTTGCTCCTCTCAATCTAGACTTAGCTGTGCTTCATTCACTCCTTCACAATCAAAATGATTCTCCATTCCTTCAATCCATTCCATTACCAGTTCAGAATCCATTTTTCCAGCAAGTACTGGTACTCCTTCCAATGCCTTTCCACCTAGTGCCTTGATAGCCTT
>MU225026.1:2188367-2222022 GCA_018584345.1 Thuja plicata | reverse complement strand
AAACATCTACAAATTTCAAACCCAAATCTTTAACTGGGCTCTGATACCAATCTGATGGGGAGGTCACCTTTCTCTTCTAGATTCCTACTCCCTCTTAGGAATCTCACTTTGGACCCTATTCACTTCAAGATCCTCTAGACTCCCACTCGAGTCCCTTAGGGTTACCCACAGACCCTAACTGGAAGGATTTCTATACTCCCTCTCTCCTAGGTTTCCTACCCACCGAACTGCTTCACTCTCTACCTTATCTTCCTCTCCATGACTGAATAAAGTCATTCATGCACCTTCTCCTGCTATCTCTCTCTCCTACAAGTTCCTAGCCGGACCATTTAGCTCGCCTAGGACTCGTCTGCAATTCTGACTAGCCTCTTCTCAATCCCAAACACAAAAATAGAATAAAAATACATGAGGGATGCTTCTTGATGGTCACACTCCATAGGATGGATTATAAGAGTCAAAAATCATCCATGAGACTTGATTGAATTCAAAATCCTACTCTACAGAAGTCTGCACACAAAAGAAGCACACACAGAAAAACACAGGAAACTATTCTTTATTGAAATCCAGAAAATTACAATGTAAACTCAAATATTCTATGCTATCCTCCTCAGTCTCTAACTTCTCCAACCTCTTCCAAAATGGTTCTTTCCTTCATTTTATATCTCAGCCTGTTCTTGATTCATAACCGTTTCTAGGTTACTTGTCCGCCTGAGGATTCTAACTACCTCCGCTCTTCATCTTCCTCCTGTAACTGTCATCGATATCATCCTCTGCATGGTTGTCGACGTGAAAAAAATTTTCCTCTGTGGCATTCTCTTTCATTTTTTCGTATAGGAATTTTTAACTTCCATCTACTGACGTGACAACCTGCTTCATTATTCTCCTGGTCGCGGCATCGTTGTTCTTTCTCGGCTCGTTACTCTGAATGTTTAATCGCATAGTCGCGAGCCTTAAAAACTATGCATGCTTTAATCTGTGACCTTGTGATTCCTTGTCGTCGCACACTCGCAACACTTACAACTAAGCTACCATTTTCCCTGCGAGTACGCGATGCATGTTTGTCGCGCTCTCGCACCGCTTTGACACGAGCTGCTGATTGCCCTACGAGTACGCGATACATTGATGAAACCTTTTTGTCGCAGCGTCGCGAGTCTGATAGCCAACCTGCCGATTCATCTGTGACTGTGTGATAGACTGTTATTGCGTTGTCGTGACCCTTATAGCCTAATTTTCGATTCACCTCACGACTGTGCGATGAGCTCTTGTCGTGTCCTCGCAACACTTAAACACTGACTGCCGGTCACCTCGCGACTTCGCGATTCCCTGTCATCGCACTGTCGCACCCATTTTGACTTAACCGCCAATAAACCGCCGACTGTGCGATATAATATCATCGCCTTGTCACGATAGTATTCCCTTAACCGTTGATCACCATCCGACTATGTGATAAGGATAAAGTAATCTGCCCGCTCTTGCACTAGGAGTTTAGGATGCTGAAGCTGTTAGTGGTTAGGAAAATAAAGGAAAACTGCTAGCCGTGATCTCCTCCATGATCACTCTGTTAAACTGCTAGGGCTTGGAGTGAGAAACCCTAGGGTGCTCTGCACCATACCAATTGAGAGAAGATCAGAATCAGGGTTAGATTGCCCCAATGTCTACTGATAGCTGATGAAGATTTAGGACTATCTCCAGAATCAGGGTTAGATTTCCCCAATACGAGGGTTAGCCCTCTGAGATTCGGGTTAGGTTGCTGAGATAATGGTCTAAAAGATATTTTGAGAGTTATCTTCAGAATGAAGCATGACTTTTAGGAATTAGGGTTAGATTGCCCCAATACCTAATGAGATTTCAAGAATTATCTCCAGAATGAAGCTTAGTCCCCCAATGTCTAGGTTAGATTTCCCAGACACTGGTCCCAAAAGATAGTCAATAGAGTTTTTTAGGACTATCTCCAGAATGAAGCATAATCCTTGAGGATCTGAGTTAGATTTCTTAGATACCTAAAAGATAGATGACAGGATGACAAGATGTGAGGCATCAAGATGACCCTAGAGATTCAAGATCATGGGATATCCAATTTTGACCATAAGGTATGAAAAATTGAATATGCCCCAAGTGATGAGATGCCCCTAGCGATAGGGACTTTTGATTCAGATCAAAATGATTCGAGAATGATGCAAAAAGATTCAATGATGCAATCATCCTGCCCCCTCGGAAGTGAAATCGAAAGATGACATGCCATAATGATGATTGAGAGCGAGAAATTGCAGGTGGAAGTAAGATTGAAGATTAGAGAAATCAAAGATAGATCAAGAGAAGGTAGAATCGATTTAGAGCGATTGGAAGGTCCTGTTGACTAGGTCTGACCATAGTTGACCAAGTTTGACCCAAATTGACTAGAGTTTACTTTGGTGAAAATATTCTAGAGGCCAAGAAAATGATGACGAGAGATGATTCTGACAAGAAAGCGATGTCAGAAAGTTGACTGCACAAGCGTCCGTTGGTCCCAAAATTTTAAAATGTGATTTTGAGCTACTTAAGAGTGTCAGATTTTGATTTCAATCATGAAAATGGATTCAGAACAGTCGATTCAGCCAAGGGTGCATTTTTTTCGAAAAATAGAGCACTTTTGAAAATTAGGTCAAAAGCTATATAAGGCCCGGAGGGGTCATTTCAAGTCATTATTCACTTTTGACATTAGAGATGGTGAGGGCCCCAGCTAATATTGATAGCATCCTTGTGCATACACATTGATTTGAGCGCTCCCGATGACACAATCAACCACCAGAGTATGACGCACCTGTAAGTAATTGGAAAACCATCTTGCCTTTCAAATTTTATCAATTTTTTTAGATCTTTTTAGCATGTTTTATATCTTTTTAGTCTAATCACATCAAGTTTCACGCGAGGAAATAGTTTCCTTGTGCCGACCAAGGTCGCCCCTCCCGCAAGAAATTGGATTCCTTGCGCGGGTTAGGGATTCCTCGCACAGGGTCCCTCCGCGTGCTCGCGCGAGGTGCGCGTCAATGCCGCGCAAGATTTCATCACTCGTGATGGAATCTCGCGCGATGAGAGATCCTGTCTCACACTAAGTAGAAATCTCACGAGGGAAAAGAGTTTCCTCACATGAGATTTAGCTTTCTAGAAAGTTGTCATCTTTTATGTCGCAGAGTCAGCCAATTAGAATGTCTCAGAACTATGCTTAGGATAGATCCATAGCTGCATGTGTTGTCAATGCTTTGAAAAACCATCATGTTGAGATACTGATCAAATGTCATAGCTTTCTTTGCAGGTTGACTTCCCTGATATTGTGTTCTGGTCTCATCATCCTGTCATGGGTGAGCTATTTTCTAGACTAATGGATGTTGATGGTGCCCATCTCGATGGGCTAGGATTATCATATCTTCGTGATGCACCTGATATTCAGGTAAATCAAGGTCTATTGGGTGCACTGGTCGAGCATTTCCATTCAAAGATAAACACTTTCCATTTTCTGTAGGGGGAGATAACAGTCACTCCTAAGGACATCTATAGGATCTTGAGAGTACCGTTCCATGGGGCTTGTCTAGAGTATGATACCCAACTAAGGACGGGCACACTGGCACTAAGAGCAATCTTCCAAGATGATCTGGTGATGGGTCGGGCCATCTCTTGGGAGGATCTGATGAGCAGGTATGCCATGGATCATACATTGGCAGTTGTCTTGGCACTATTCTTGAGTTGCTACCTGGTATCGGATCGAGGTCAGCATGAATTGGAGTGTGATTGGGGGGTCATGTTGCAATGGATGCTAGCTAGTCCAGTAGTGAGATTTGGATGGGGTGAGTGCATGCTCACGCAGATGCACGAGATAGTGTATTGGGGTGCATGGACCATGGCCACAGGATTCATGATTTTACAGATCTGGGACTAGGAGCACCTTCCCGTATGTCGACCAATTTTTCATGATACTCGGCAGCCCTTAGAGCTGTATATTTACAGGTATGCAGGTCCTATGACTTAGCCAGCACTGGGTAAGATGGATCAGTGGCGAGCATAGCTAGATGATATGGAAGCAGTTATACGGCAGCCATGGATAGCCACTAAGGTTTAGGATGATGCATGGCACAAGCTACCACATATGTTTTGCTCGCATCCTTTGATCGGGTGCACTATTAGCGTTATTGAGTGCTTTCTACTAACATGGGTCTTACGACAGTTTGGGAGACCATAGGATGTCTCCCAGGAGTACTATACATACACCTGATTCATCAATGAGATGAAGAAGGGCTAGAAATGACAGTTAGACTGAGGGAGGAGCATGATAGATGTACGGGTACCACCGAATAGGTGGGATTACTTAGTAGGGGTGATGAATGCAGGGATGACACCTGCATATAGGGATCACATTTTAGTGCACCCCTTCCTAAGGTTTACAGATCTTGTTGGCCTGGGCCCATAGGTATAGCACATGGTACAACCACCACCATAGTAGCAGGTGCTGCTGGCACCACCACAGCAGGTACCAACTCATCAGGTACCACCATAGCAGGTACGGCCACAGTAGGATAGGTTACTATGGCCAAGGACTTGGCAGATTCCCATTCCTACTAGACCTATGGGATCAGATGTAGGTGCAGGGAGAAGTGGTAATTAGGAGAGGTCCACTAAGTAGGGGGGGATATCATTATGGCCAATACTATTACCACTAAGCCATAGGCAGGGAAGAAGGAGGCTCTTAGGAGGAGCCAGGAGAGAGTGAGATAGGCACAGAAGGAGTGAGATGAATTTTGTACACTGGTGGTCATCCAGGGGACCTAAGTGGCTGAGCGAGACCGAGAGATCTGGGGATTGCAGGAGGCACTAGTGAGAGCTCAGATAGAGGAAAGATATGAGGCTACTCTATCAGCCTATTACCATGTTGCCTACATGATCATAGTTCATGAGGCAGCAGACCTAGTTCCGCCATTTTTTGAGTATGCTGGGGCATGGTCCACTCCACAGGCACCACCACAAGCACCTCCTCAGCAGCAGGCCATGCCACCTCCTCTAGGTGGGAGTGGCTAGATGAGATATATGATATACATTGTACCACCATTTTGATATACTATGCTCGAGTAGCACCCTTGTACATTTGGTCGATTGATATATATGAGCTCGATTTTGGCATCATTGTACCTATTTATATATTGCTTTAGATTTGTATGTCTAGTGAGATGTTTCCTATATGATTAGATGTATGGATTAGAAATGTATGCCATAGATGAATATGCAAATGTTTATGCACATGTTTTATTTTATGTATAATGTAATGATGGATGTTAGATGAATAAATGCTATGTATGATTTGATTTATGCTTATAATGGATGCACATGTTTATGGATATGTAAATGAAAATGAATGTATGGAAATGCAATGGTACTAATCATCTCATGTAGGAAAATTGCAATATACAACAGGTACTAACCAAAATAATATGAATGAAGATCGAGAGCAAGAACCGAATGCTTGTGCAAACGAGAGGAATCCAGGAAAAAAGATGAGGACCTTCAAAGAATGAGAAGACAAATGAAGAGAGCACCAAAACTGTCGCTATGCAAGACTAAAATGCAAATGCAAGCCTAAGCTAAATACAACCCTAGGACTTGGTTTTTTCACTCATTGCATAATTATCATCATCAAGTATTTTTGGAACATCGGTGTCAATACAATCCTTATTGGTGCCACTGTGACCATGAGGATGTGGATGTGACTTTTATCAGATAAAATGTAGGAAACGAACATAAGCATCAGGGCACAAAAGCCAAGATGACCTAAACATTGTTTCCAGTTTGATATAGTAAGAGTACACAAGTAAACAAATAGAGCAATAACAGTCAAGGAAATAGTTCCGACCTCCCCTTGGTGTACAAATAAACAAGATTGAGGGATGTGAGGCTTTTCCACCTTAATGTAGAAGCTCTTATCACATACACCCTATTTATTTGATGTTGTCAAATCATCAAAACCATACCCACAAGCAGTAGACAAATAAAATATCAATGAAATTCATGAGAACAGATGGCATACAAAGAAACATTCACTCATAGCTCAGCATGTTTCAAAGTTTACTAATGTGCCTATGTTTGGGGGTGTTGAAAAACACCGTTGTTCTTGTGAGTGCGATGTGTTTGATTTCTATTGAGAGATGTTTACGTTGCGATGTCCAATGTGTGTTGAAAAAAATATATGTGTCCAAAGAGAGTGTTGAAAAACACTGTTTAATTGGGGTGTTGAGAAACACCAGTTTGTGCCAATAGATAGTTGTCCTTTAGAACTGACAAGATTTTGTGAATTGAGTGTAAACCAAAGATGTGATCAAAATGGGGAGCCATGCCCCCAAGTAATGAACGGATTGATGTCAAATATGAAGATAGCGAGTTGATGTGAGAAACCTCAATAGTATAACAACAGTAGGCAGATGCAGTGAGAACCACTGGTGACTAACGCAAGAGAGATTCTTAAGCATAAAGATCTATGTGAGATCTAGGCATCAACAGGCAGACTTAGTGAGAACCACTGGCGACTAATGCAAAGAACTGAGAGACTCTAAAAGATAGGACAACACCCCCTAGACTAGGAAGATGCCCCCAAGTGTGACCAATTTCAATCCATGTGAAGTCAAGAAAAATCTTGAAAATGACTGAGAGAAAATGCATGAGCAAGCAAACTAAAGCAGGAGAGCAAATTGCAAGAAAGCTAAGAGATGTCGCGATAGATAGAGCATTGCGGAACAAGAGGCGCCTGTTTACCAAGTTTTCACCATCTTGGCAGAAATTCTATTTTTTCTACCATGATGCCTATTTACCAGGTTTTCATCAATGGCACATTTTTCTCTTTTTTTTTGTATTTTCATTTTTTTGATTTTTTTGTATTTTTTCTTTTTTGATTTTTTTGTATTTTTCTTTTTTCAATTTTTTTGTATTTTTTTATTTTTCAATTTTTTTGGTATTATCAAGGCACCTGTTTACCAGGTTTTCACTAGGATAATAGATACATCAAAGCTCTTGTTTGCTAGGTTTTCACTAAGATGATCATTTTTTAGGACATTTTACAATTTTTAGGATTTTCTCAGAATAAAGTATGTACATGAGCATTCAAAAGACATCTCAACTGTAGAACTTCTTTAGATGAAGAGCGTTGATAGGCTCTTTGAGCTATTCTCCCTCTATAGTAGAGAGATGATAAGTGCCAAACCCAAACACTACAGTGATAACATACGGACCAAGCCAGTTTGGTTCAAACTTTCCTTTCTAGACCTGTTGCTGTTGATTCTTGGGGTTCTCTCTGAAGATGAGATCACCCATTTGGAATTCCCTTGGTCTGACCTTCTTGTTGTAGATTTTAGATATTCTCTTCTGATATGCTTGGAGATGATTGAACACCACTTTCTGATGTTCATCCAGTAGTTCAAGCTCTTGTAGACAAGATATTTTGATATCATCATCAGTAATGAGGCCCTTCAGAAAGACTCGCAAGGTAGGAATCTCAAACTCAATAGGGAGTACTGCATCTGCACCATAAACTAGAGCAAAGGGCATGGCCCCTATTGGTATCCATATATTGGTGTGGTAAGCCCATAGAGCTGGATCAATCTAGAGATGCCAGTCTCTTCTAGATTTGTGTACTGTGTGATGTAAGATCTTGAGAATAGTCTTATTTGAAGCTTCCGTATGTCCATTACCCTGGGGATAATAAATAGAGGACCAGTGCTGAATAATTCTAAAATTAGTACATAACTATGTCAGATCCTTGTTCTTGAATTGCCCCCTATTGTCAATGATTATTGATGAGGGTACACCATATCTGCAGATGATGTAGTTCAATATAAACATGGCCACAAACTTGCCATTAGCTATGATGAGAGGCACTGCCTCAACCCACTTGGTAAAATAGTCTATAGTAGTAATGATGTATTTATGTCCCCTTGAAGAAGATAGATGTATCTAAACCACTAATTCAAAGGCCCACTACTAAAATGGTCAGAAGCTGATGAAAGGAATGAGCTCCTTGGCAGGAGCATGGATCAGATTTCTATGAAGCTGGCACTGTTTGCAAGATTTAGCAAATTGTATAGCTTCTTTCTCCATATCTAGCCAATAGTAACCAGCTCTAATAATTTTGTGAGCCAGTGTTAGACCATTTGAGTGAGACCCACAGACACCTTCATGTACCTCTTCTAACCCATGCTTGGATTCATCAAGTTCTAAACACCTAAGGAGGGTACCGTCTAGACCTCGCCTATATAAATCGTTAGCTACGATGACAAACTGTGAAGCACTGTGGATTAAGTGATTTTTCTCATTTTGAGTGTAAGTGTTAGGAATAATCTTACCACAAAGGTAGGAGTAAATATGGTGGTAGCAAGATGAGTCATGTCCAATGACTGAACAGATCATCCAGGATTCAGGGGAATTATAAGCAGGGTAGCATAATGTCTCCACTAGGAATTCATGTCTAAAGTCATTTTCTAGCATTTGTAACATGGAAGCCAGAGTAGCCATGGAATCAGCTATTTTATTATCTGCCCTTGGAATTTGTTGAAAGTAACATGTGCAAAGTATTTCTTAAGGTCATCAACCATCTTTTTATAAGGCACCAGTTTTTCATCTTTTGTTTGATAGATGTCATTTACCTAATTAATAACCAACTGTGAATCTCCAAAGATCTTTAGCTCATCGACACACCATTCAATAGTGATCTTTAATCCATTAATCAAGGCTTCATACTCAGTAGTGTTATTTGTGCAAGGAAACATCATTTTGTAAGCCTTTGGTAATGAATACCGCTGAGGTGTAATGGACAAGATTCTAGCACCTGACCCATGCTGGGTGAATGACCCATCAAAGAACATGGTCCATGACTGATGTGTAAGAAGCATGATGGACTCGTCTGGGAACTCAATCCTTAATAGTTGATGGTCTGTAATAGGTGCCTCATCCAACTGATCTGCAATTGCTTTCCCTTTGATAGCTTTTCTCTCGACATATTCAATATCAAATTCACTAAGGAGCATGACCCATTTAGCTAGTCTACCTGTGAGGGTAGCTTTATTGAGTAAGTACTTTAATGCATCAATTTTTGCAATGGGCCTTGTAGTGTGAGCAATCATGTAATGTCGTAACTTCTGAGAAGAAAAAACCACTGCTAAGCAAGCTTTCTCAATGACAGAATAATTCATTTCATAAGAGACCAATGTTCTGCTGATGTAATAGATTTCTCTTTCTTTATTTTTTTTATCTTCTTGAGCTAATAGAGGACCCAGAGATGTTTTTGTAGCTGAGATGTATAAGATTAATGGCTTCCCATGAATAGGAGGAATTAATATAGGTGGATTAGCCAGATATTTTTTGATTTGTTGAAAACCTTGTTCACATTCTTTATTCCATTCATAGGTCACACCTTTATGCAGAGTCTTGGTAAATGGTTGTGACTTGTCAGCTAGTTGTGAGATGAAGTACTAGATAGATTGAAGCTAACCTTGAAGACCTCTAATTTGTTTGATATTGCGAGGTGGAGGCATTTCCATGATAGCTTGCACCTTTGTAGGATCCACCTCGATTCCTTTTGTGGAGATGATATAACCAAGCAATTTTCCCAAATTTACTCCAAATGCACATTTCTTAGGATTAAGACGCAGTCTGAACTTTTCCATATGATCTAGTATAGGGCCTAGATCAGTAAGATGTGCTTTCTTTTCCATACTTTTAGCAAGGTTTTCATCAACATAATCCTTCATTGTCTTGTGCATCGTATCATGAAATATAGTAGTTACTGCTCTCTAATACGTGGCTCCAGCATTTTTAAGACCAAAAGGCATAACATTCCAGCAGAAAGTACCTCATGCACAAGTGAAAGCAGTATTTTCTTGGTCCTCTGGTGCAATTTTGATTTAGTTATAGCCAGAGAAACCATCCATTAGGGAGTACATTTCATACCCTACTGTCATATCCACAATCATATCAATGTTGGGTAGTGGGAAATCATCTTTTGGACATGCCTTATTTAAGTCCCTAAAGTCTGTGCAGACTCTGATAGATTTGTCATGCTTCAAAACTGGAACTATGTTGGAGATCCATTCCACATTATCAATTGCTCTGATGAACCTAGCTTTTAGAAGTTTCTCTAGTTCCACTTTCACAAGTAAAGCCACATGTGGATGCATTTTTTAGAGTTTTTTCTTGACTGGTTTTACTCTGGGAGCTATTGACAAGTGATGCATGATAAGATCAGGATCTACACTAGGCATGTCAGAGTATGTCCATGAAAATTTTATCTTTTTCTCCTTGAATAAATTTGTGAATTCTTTTAGTTCTTCTATAGGTAATGATTTAGCCATGTGAATAATGTGTGGATGTTCTTTTGTACCCAGATTTACTGGCTAAGTTGGCTCAATTAGCACCGATGATTGTTCCTGGAAATGACTCAAAAGCACATCAAGTATCTAATCCTTAGGTGCCTCAGAGAGGTTTTCAACTTTGGATACGTCTATTATTTTTACTTTTTTTGGCTCTGACACTGCCACAATGTAGTTTTCACCATCGAAGCACCTATTTTTTCTTCTTTTGATTTTATGACTAAGATACTTGATATCAGCCTCGGTCATGTTGACACTTTCTTCACTAGTGGAGGATGTTACAAGTTCAACAGTGTGAAGATAGTATGCTAGAGGATAGTCATTCTGGAATGTGAGGAATTCATTGGATGAGGAAGGGTAATTCTAGTCTATTAGCTCAGGATGTTGGAGTGAGAGATAAGTGATGGGTTCAAGTGCATTCATGGTATAATCATTGAAAGCACTGACTAGTAAGCTGAGACCTAGAGCGATCTCATCCAAAGGTGTATTTTAATTCATTTGACTCCTAGAAATCATAGTAGAAGACACATTAACATTTATGGACTCAGACTCATTAGATCTTTCACTATACTCTTCACCTATGTCGAGAAGATTTTCATAGGATCCTTCTGAAAGACTATTGAACTCATATTCATGAGAATCTGTGTCTAAACTCTGACTGGGATGTTTGCACCATTAAGGTTTGGGAGTTCTTGCGACACCATCCTATTCTTGTGCCAAATGCTCTTGAAACTCTGGTGGTATGTACCATTCACCTTGGAAATCAGGGTCTTGTAACACTTTCCATTGTTCGTAGGTTAATGCATCAAATGGAGTTGTTTTATCAGAATCATTGTCAGTCTCAACTGTACTGACATGCAGTACAAAATTATCTAGCTCAGCAAAGAATGCTTCTAGGTATGGAGGAATGGGATAAGGAAAGCAATCCTCATTGGAGTTATCCTCTACGGTGTCAACTGTAGATGTGCCTTCAGGTTCTGGTGGAGGATCCAGTTTTGGCAAAAATTTGTTAATCCCTAGATGGAACAAGATCTTCTTGAAGCCTAAACCAGTTGTGTCTTTCATCTTTTGACCCGTAGCTTTAATAGGTTCAATTATCCCATTACCATTCACCCCTATTGGGCCACTCCCTTTGTATCCACAACATTTCATAATTTTAAGGCCTTCACTATTGGGATCTAGTTCACGAGCTGGGGTAGTCTATTCAGATATGTCCTTTCCTTTGTAAATCCAAGCTTTAATAGCTCTTTCCTCATCTTCATCTTCTAATGGTGTTGAAGCCCATACAAATGCACCATCATAAACTATTTTAGGAGTAGAAGATTTATTGTTCTCAGAAGGTCTCCCATAAGAATGAGGAGATGGAGGTAGAGCTGCTAATGATAGGACAGGTTCTATTTGATACCCCCCCATGCCTGTCTTTGATTCTCAAAGTTTGTTCCATATCTTTAAGCTTGACATCATAGAATTCTATGTATTCTCTATTAGTAGGAAAAAAAATATCAGCTGACTGTGTGAGCGTATTACAAGAAGAGCCCATACTAGTAGGAACTGTCACTTCTATGCTGTGGAAAGGAAACTTAATGCACTGTTGATACATAGAGGGAACCGCTTTCATTTCATGGATCCATGGTCTTCCCATCAGGATGTTATAAGAAAGAGGAAGGTCCAGCACCTAACATGTGACATCTCTTTCAACTGGTCCAACTCGAATGGGTAGCACAACCAAACCTTTAGACTTTCTTTCTTCTTCATCATAGGCCTTGATGGTAATTCTCTTGCCAAAATCTATGCAATCTTCATCATAACCTAGTTGAGCAAGGAAGTGAGTAGAGAAAATGTTGAGGCCAGCACCATTATCAATAAGGACATGGCAGACTAGTTGTTTCCCAATCATGACCTCTATATGCAAAGAAGCATTATGTGGGTGGCTAATCGAGTGGTCATCTTCTTTTAAGAAGGAAAAATAGTGCGGTGAAGTCAAGTGACCCACCATAGATTGAAACTAATCAAGATTGATGTCTTTGGGGACATTAACCTTTGTGAGGGATTTATCCATAATCTGCCTATGAGCAGGCGAGATCTTCAACAGCTCAAAGATGGTTATTTGAGCGTTGGTTCATTGTAGCCAGTCCAGAATGCTATAACTAGTAGTAGGAGGTGTGTGGACCAATTTCATGGTCTTTTTGGTAGGACCAACAACAACTTTATTTGTGGACTATTTCGGTGTGGATGTAGTAGAAGGAGGGTCAGGACCCTTGAGGGTGATCTTAGCATAGGATCTGGTAATGATATTTGCACAATTCTGAGATGATTCAAATTCAGACGAGTGAGACATAGGGCTTCTCAAGACAAACGAGGTCTTAGGCTTAGGAGCATCCCCGCTCCCCTTGATAGTAATCACATCAAAATACTCAACTCCAACAGGTTCGATCATGTTGATGACATTGTCATAAGTTGTATGTGAGTAGTTAACCTTGGCATTATTGTTCTTAGTGTTGGAAGACTCACCTTTCTCATGATGAGGAAAGGGATCTTTAAATGCCTGGTGATCTGAATTCTTATTATGATTTTCCACAAAAATAACCTCATTATCAATCAGATCTTGGACCTTATGGTGCAACTGAAGACAAGTAGCAATCTTATGACCCTTGTTCTGGTGATAGTCATAGTATGCATTTTTGTTCCACCAATGGGGTCATGGTTGTGGATCATATATATGTTTTTCCAAAGGAGTGAGAATCTTGTTTTGCACCAAACTCTTGAAGACTACATCAAGCAGTTCTCCCAAGGAAGTAAATTCATGCTTGGGTCAAGGGGCCCAAGGTTTGTTGCTAGAGAATCTAGAAGGCGTTTGAGTGTTTGTTGCAGCCTTTTCAGTAGTTTTGATCACTTGTATACTAGAAGTAAGATTGAAAACTAGTTTTGAAGGAGCTGGGGTCACATTATCAACCACTCCATCATTCACAACATCCCTATTCTTGTTGAAAAACTTCCCCTTATCTTTTTTGGAAGAGGAGGAACCTTGTTTGTTGTCTTTGTATAAAGTCAACTCCCCTTTCTTAACCATGAACACCTCTATCCTCACAGCTTGCTTAATCATGCTGTCAAAATTAAGGGGACCTTAAAGTTGTACCTGATACCCAAAATTAGGAGTGAGATTGTCCAAGAAGGTATCGAGTTTCTAAGATTTGGGTATTTTATGAGGATACTTGGTGCAAAGTTGTCTCCATCTCTGGAGAAATGTCAAGAATGGTTCCCCTTGTCTTTGCTTAAGATTGCAAAGGTCCCTAATGTTGACGGGATGTTGTATGTTGTGAGAATAATGTTGTATAAAGAGATTTGCAATCTCATCAAAAGTCTTAATGCTGGTGGGTAGCCAAGAAAACCACTCCATGGCAGGTCCACCCAAAATTTGGGAAAAGAGATGCATCAAATAGGTTTGATCATGAATGAACTCCATAGATAGGGCCCCAAATTCTCTCTGATGATCCTAAGGATCAGTGGTACCCAGATACTTGTCATACTTAGGGAGTTCCACACCTTTGGGAAAAAGGTGGCATATGAAGACTCCTATCGAAAGGAAAAGGATAGATGCTCTCTATCGTGAATTGTTGTGTGAGTTTGTCCTTATCCTTCAGAAGTTGGCTAATTTGGTTTTGCATATCTTGAATCATATTTTGCAATTTGGCAGTCTCAGTCTCTTCTTCTTTAGCCACAAGTGCTTCTACTTGGAAATTTGAGGGTAGCTTAACTCCTTGTTTTTCCAAATTTATAAAATATTTCTCTTTATCTTTTGCAAGGAGAATTTCCATCATCTTGATGAGATCCTTATTATATTTTGCAGCATCTATGTCATTTTGAGTGATCGGCTTGTCATCATTACCGAGGATCTCATAAATGCTTTGACTTTGATCTTGACCCTGGAAATGTGGAGGAGGGTGATGGTTGAACCGCCTCACAATAGGTGCTTAGTAATTGTGCCCAAAGCCTCTCTTAGGAATAATGTATTCAATCTAAGGATCACTTCTCCCACCATGAGGTGCATTTAGTTTGTCAACCCAGGGATGTATACTTGAAATGGTATAGCACAGTATGTGCACTAAGTTCCTTAAGGAAGCAATCTACCTATGCTACAGGAAAGTAAAATACATGAAAGGAATCTATACTAGGGCTATAGGAGAGTAAAAAACACTTATTCCTTACTAAAATGAATGCTACAACTTGCAAAATTCTACTAAAATCTATTCTTCCAACCTAGAGCATTCACTAAAGCTATCCTTGCAAGTGTTGCAGGAACATTCACAAAGTACAATGTTGTAGGAAGAAACTGTAATCTTATATCTAGAATACTGGAAATGCAGGAAGTAAATCTATTCTACTTCTACTCTAATCCACCTACCAAGTGGGCCCCCTTGGTTGGCTTCTACTAATCTATGAACACAGAATATGAACCAAAAGCTACTTCATTATCTTTCAAAACTGGTTATATGAAAAATAAGACATCAAGCTAAAAAATGAACTTGCTGAACAAGATACAATCAGAACATTGTTCTCCCTCCAAAAATCTGAAATTACAAGCAAATATTCTCCTCCCTATAAATAGAGGATTGACTTCTTTATTCAAAATAGAAAAGGAACTAACTAACTAAAACCGTGCTAAAGAAAGAGAAGAGGAAGCGCAATAGCCCATGACGTGCACAATGAAATCTGGCTGATCAAGTCAACATGATGGTAATACGGAGGGAATATAGAAGAGCTATATTTATGTATCTCTGAAACAGTGGCTCCTAATTTGTGGCAGTCATGTCTTTTTTTGCCATGATGGCTTATCCGCACGAAGCTAGTTTTTACATCTTCCTTCAATGCTGTCGACCACTCCCAGCGACTCCTACTCCCTGGCAAGATTAGTTAATATGCAAAAGATATTCATGCAAGCAACTTATCAAATTAATCCAGATGTTAGAACACACATTCAGATTATTATATGAAATACTGCAAAATATATATAATATTGGCGTAATATGACATATTTATTCCACCCATGGCTTAATGGTTCTTTTATGCACTTAACAAAAGTTTAATTGACTTAAATTTCACAATTGTTCTAATAATACTTGAAAATAGAGTACAAGGACTAATATAATAAAGACAGTAAAACAAGCTCATCATCTACCCCTTGGCAAGGTGAATGCTTTTCCTCAAGAATTATATCTTCTGGTGATTGCCCTGAGATCTCCAACCTTTGTTCTTCCTCTCCTTTGACTTTTAAAGGTGTAATAGAACCCCCTTTTTCTTTTCCAGACACCCACTCTGTGATCTTCTTGAAGTCGGTCCATTCTGTCAGTGTTGATGTCATACATGGGCTAGAGGAGCATTGGTGGTTGCATGGTGAGTGAACACTAGAGTTCCTTTCTAGTTTTCCTTACTAGATATATGTATTTTGGTGCCCTTTGGATAGCTTCTTGGAGGTTGATAGGACTATGTGGTTCTGATCTCTTCAATATCTCAGATAACCTACCCCATCTGCTTCTTGCTCTGGCCAGGGCTCTCTGAAAGAGAAAGTAAGATAAACCATCATATTCTGCATAAACCTCTGCTCTAATCCTGAAAATTTTGTCCCTTGTTTCTTCCTTAATTTTTCCATAAGTCAAACTGAGCCAATCTCTGAAGAGTGTATCTGGTTCGCTGCTCTCTGCTCTTAATGGTAATGGCTTTATTTTCTCCTGTTCCCTATAATTTTCCAATTGTCTAGCATAGTTGGCTTCATTATGCATCCAGGACATCAATTCCCTTAGGTGGATATCCCCTATGTAGAGTTGAGGATTCCATTCAGTCTCCGCTAAGATAATGAAGTTATGCATGTATAGTTTACAGAGGAGATTTTGTTGCCATGAGGGAAGAGTCTGATAAAGACCATAAAACTCTTGGGTTGACTTGAACTCAGAATCAATATCTTTGATGGTCATCATTAGCTGGAAAAAGAGGAAATGTTCCTTCAAACACATGGTATAGACCTTAGGAGGTGGCCTACATGCAATGATCTGATCTGCCAATTTGAGGGCATGATCCATTTTATGTTTTTGTTTTGCCAGTTGTTCTTTCAATTCTGCAATTTCTTCCTCTTGCTCTGTTATGACCTTCTTTAGTTTCTTCTTTTCTTCTCTCCATAGAATTTTTGTTAACACATACTTATTATGCAATCTAAAGAGAAGCGTTTGTAATGTGATCAGGCCACTATCTTATATCTGATTTCTTTGCCTCCTATGTTCCTTCCAAGATTTCTCTAGGAAACTTACTAACCATATTTTGTTGAAGAGCACTAAGGCATTTTCTGCATGGGCTGACTAATCAATTACTGAGGAATTCTCCTCATTAATGACTGGAATATCCTAATGGATTTACAGGGAACTATTTTGAAAATCACCAGGTTCAGCTTCATAAGTTTTTATGGAGTGCGGAGGAAATTCTGGAACTGCAGACTGATTCGGGGAATCATCTGGAATTATCTGCACATTAGGTTGTTCATCAGATTTCATAGGAGAAGCGGGTTGGCTTATGGAGGATGCCCTAGGGATCTGCCCTCTTATTCTAGCTTTCCTTCACATAGGGGTCTCCGTAATTTCTACAACCTTTTCTTTAGTAGTTTTCTTTGGCTTCTCTGCTGCAGGAGTAGCTGCTATAGGAACCAGCTTCCTTTTCTTCCCTTTCAAAGAAGTAGGGATTTGTGGTTTCATTGCAGGAACTGAAGGTTCTTCCTCTAATTTTTTTTTCCTTTGGCTCGAGAAGAGGTAGGTACATTTCTCTCATGAGAAGGTAAGGGCACATTTTCCTGAAGATTTACAGTTTCTGCCCCTTGGGTATCCTTTTCAACAGTTGGGTCAGTTGGTATTACATTATCATGCCCAATTTGTTCATTAGGGTTAACCTATGGTTGTAGGGTTTTGCACTAAACAAACTCCAACCATGTCATGGGAGAGGCATCCCTAAGAGATATTTCTATTAACATTTTAATTAGGGCATGGTGGGTAACAGAATTTGCATTCCCTTTTTGGGTCTCTTCAGCACTAATGCATAGCATGTTATATAAAAAATTTGGAACATTTACTGCTAAATTATGCCTCACATAACTCAGTAATTTGAAATGATGTGCGTGTAAATTGGAAAATCTCCCTTCACATGTAAAATACATGATGATATGCGTAGCCAACTCGTTATACGGGGGAGGGATAGACATTCTCTTGCAACCCTATTTGGTAATCTCCAAAGGAGGATCACCCGATAGAATGAACTGATCCCTTACTGATCTAGCATCATGAACATTAGGGTAATGTTCTCCAACCATTGGTAATCTAGTAACTTTTTCAATCCACTCCTCTGTCGCAACCACTGTTGCCTGACCTTCTTCAAATGTACTCACAAATTCTACTGCTGAGTCCTCGTCAAATTCTATTAACCTTAGGAAATACCCCAACCAGCCGCATGCGTTGAATCTTCTTACCACCTCAACATCTGAGAGTAACACACCATGTAGAACCGGCTCATGTCTCTACAGTTGGCCTCCCATCTATGCCTACTAATTTCAATTTTCCTTCTCAGCAGTAGGTAGATGCCTTATTCCTTATTTGAATTCCCGACTACAAGGACTATGAGCTTTCTCCTGAATTTCTCTATTTTTATTGGCATGAACAATGGTGATGAATTAAATAAGGAGAGATTATAATCTTTACTACAGGTTTTCACTAATCTTAATTACAAGTCACATCTAATCTGACAACCATGGAGGATTTGGGAATAAAAGTACAACAATTGTGCAATATAACACTTAGAACTTTAATGAGGCAAGGCTAAGTACAGATTTGAAGTGACATAAAATCTCTCAGGTGTAAATAGAAATGATAGTTTGGAATTAATACACTTCCCTCCCCCCTACTTAACATTGACAAGTGTCTACACTTGGCAGACATGGCATGAGGGATGAAACTGGCGTAATGTCGTAATGATATATATTTTGCAGTACTAGATACAATTATCGAAATCTATGTGCTAAAAATGAAAAAAAAAATTGAAAAGTGTGTACCTGTCATTTGATCTTCGCACATGCCAGAAAAGGTGGTGAGAGTGGTACAAAAGTGGCGGCAGCTTACGTCAGTGTACCTGGATTCTTATTGAAATCTTTTTAAAGGAATAAATGATGATGACGTGGAAGGTGGGTGGGTGGTAGATTAAAGAAATGAGATGAGTTGGAAAGTAGAAAAATAGAAAAAGAATGGAAGAATGTACTTCATGTGAACACAAAGCATTTATTATGGACATGCTCGATGGATTTTACTAAAGAGCTGCAGGAAGAAGGTTCGCACCCTCTGCTACAGGAACTGTTACCTGTTGCTCGTTTAATTTTTTCTATTTGAATTGTTGCAGGAAGTCTTCTTTTGTTTGAGGTTGGTGATACAGCTTTAACTGATGTCCATTAACTAGAAGCTTGAAGTGTACTAGATCAATTGTGGTAAAATAGACAGCTCCATTGGTGAAAATATGGCTTATTTCATATGGCCCCAGCCATCTTGTTTGCAACTTTCCTGTTGTTTCCTTGAATCTTGAATCATACAGCAATGCCCAGTCTCCAACTTGAAATTGTTTGCTCTTGATATGTGAGTCATGTCATTTATTCCTTTGTTTTTGAATTAGTTTAGTTCTCTCCAGTGCAGATTTACACATTTCATCTAGGGAATTGAGATGCAGTAATCGTTCCTTGTGTGTTGCAGGAAGATCAATATTTAACTGCAGTGTTGTCCTCAGTGTTTTGTGTTCAAATTCAATTGGTAGCATAGCTATTTTTCCATACAATAGTTCAAATGGAGTGAATCTTGTAGTGGTCTTCCAAGTTTTTCTATACGCCCAAATGACTTTTGATAATCTGCTGCTCCAGTCCCGGCGATGTAGATGAACTATCTTTGTTAGGATGGCTTCTATTTCCCGATTTGTAACTTTAGCCTGTCCATTGGCTTGAGGGTGATAATGGTTGGACTTCCTATGTCTTATATTATATTCTATCATAAGCTCTATTATTAAATTGGAAGTGAATTGGGCACCTTGGTTAGTTACAAGCTCTCTCGGTACTCCATATCTTGTGAAAATCTCATCATACAAAAATTTTGCAACTTTATGGTTTCGGGCATGTTTCACAGCTTTTAGTTCGACCCATTTGGTCAAATAATTGGTGCACACCAGGATGTAATAATTTCCATTGGATGGAGGGTCTATTGGACCAATGAAGTCCATACCCCATTTGTCAAATGGAGTGACCACCACTTGTGAATTTAATGGCATTTCATTAGACTTAGTCGGTCTGCCCATTCTTTGACACTTGTCACACTTTCTTGTATAGCTAGTTGAATCCTTGTGAAGTGTAGGCCAATAATATCCAGTTGTTAAAATCTTTTGGGCTGTTCTTTTTTCTGCAAAGTATCCCCCACACGGTTCATCAAGAAAGGCATAGAGAATGTCATATCTCTCATCTTCTCTCACACATCTGTGCATTACTTGATCAGGTCCAGTGTAAAACAGCATGTTATCAATCCAAGAGAAATTAAAACTTTTTTCAACCAGTAGTCTTCTTTCTTTGTAAGAAAAATGTGTTGGAACTTTGTTAGCTGCAAGGTAATTAGCTATGTCTGCATACCACAGACTTTTGACAGCAATATGATTAAATGCTCATCTGGAAATGCATCATCTATCAGAGTAGTATCTTGTTCTCTATGGTGGATTCTTGACAGATAATCAGCTACTACATTTGCCTTGCCAAGCTTGTCTACTATAGTAATATCAAATTCCTACAAAAGAAGAATCCATCTTGCTAACCTACTTGTGATAGCAGGTTTTCTCATGATATATTTTATTGCTCCATGGTCAGTATGAACACAAATAGGATAGCCAGTTATGTAATGACAAAATTTGTTCAAGGAATATACTACTGCTAGTAATTCTTTCTCTGTCACTGTGTAGTTTAACTCTAGTCCATGGAGGCTTTTTCTAATGTAATAAATTGCATTTTCCAGGTTACTAGACTTTTGTCCTAGGACAGCACCTATTGCACAGTTTGAAGCATCTATGTGAATGTTAAATGGAAAATTCCAATCAGGACCCCTAAGTATGGGTGCAATGGTTAACAGTTTCTTAAGCTGCGGGAAGGATTCATCACATTCTTTTGTCTAGTTAAATTCAGCCTCTTTAGTAAGCAAAGTATACAGAGGACTAGCTATTTGACTAAAATTTTGGATAAACCTTCTATAGTATCTAGCATGTCCTTGGAAATACCTAACATCTTTCTACTTTATAGGAATAGGCAATGTTAGAATTACCTCTATTTTTGCAGTATCTACCTGGATTCCAGCTTCAGATATGAAATGTCCTAGCACTATGCCTTCTTGCATGATCATGAAACATTTTTCACTATTGAGAGACAAATTGTGTTCCTGACATCTGATTAGCACTCTTTCCAAATTCTTCAGGGCTTCCTCAAATGTGACTCCAAAGGTAGTAAAGTTGTCCATATATATCTCCATACAATCATGTGATATATTAGCAAAAATGTTGATTATAGCTCTCTGGAAGGTAGCTGGTGCATTGCATAGACCAAATGGTAATACAAAATAGGAATATGTACCCCAGGGGAATATGAATTTAGTCTTCTCCTGATCTTTTGGAGCAATGCTGATCTGGTTGTACCCACTATATCCATCCAGAAATGAGAAATACTTCTTACCAGCCATAGTGTCCAGGACTTGATCAATAAATGGTAAAGGAAAATGATCATTCTTTGTGGCATTATTCAACTCTCTATAATCTACACATATTTTCCATTTCCCCCCTTTCTTATGTACAATGACTAATGGTGATACCCACTTTCTATCAGAGATTGGATAGATGAAACCAGCATCTAGTAATTTTTGTAATTCACTTTTGACTATCTCTCTCAATGCTAGATTTATCCTTCTTTGAGGCTGCCATAGTGGTAATCTTCCATCATTAATGTAGGTCCTATGGGTACAGAGCTTGGGGTTTATTCCTAGCATGTCTCCATAATTCCAAGCAAAGTCTTTCTCATGCTTACACAAGAGTTTGGTTAATTGTCTCATTTGCTAAGGTGGAAACTTGTTGTTTACATGGAGATTATGACCAGGGGAAATTTCCACAGCTGTTGTTAGCTCTACCCTTGACATCTCAGGTACTGGGTTTGTAGCAATTTCACATGGTAACAATTGGCTAATTACTCCAAGGTTTGCTAGAAAGATATAGTCTTCATAGGTACATAGCTATAGAAGAATACTTTTAGAAACATCTTTTGCTACTATACACTCATTGGTAAGAATGCTCTATATTACATCATCTTCCTCTTGCATTTTTAGAAAAGACTGTCTATGCATCATCATGAGCTGAGCAACAGAATTGACTTCTTCTTCCTCATCTCCTAGTTCTAGCCAAATGGGATCCTTCAAATCTGGCTGAGGCTGGGCAGGAGGATAGAGTGCTATTTTCTTTATTGCCTGACCATTTGAAATTGTCATACTTCCTGATCTGCAACTAATTTTTGCATCAGTGGTGGCTAACCAAGGTCTCCCCAGGATGACTGGATAGCCAGCAAAGTTTCGTTTTAGTGATAAGATGAGAAAATCAGCAGGGTATTCCCATGAGTCTAGGGTAACTACCACATCCTCTACAAGGCCATCTGGAGTGACTGTTGAACTATCAGCAAGTTGCAATATTGTTGGTGTTGTTCTTAAGCCTTCTATACTTAGTCTGTGCATTGTATCTTTGGTCATCACAATAATTGTTGCCCCCAAATCAACTAAAGCATTTTTAACAAATTGTCCATTAATTATCAAGTCAACTACTAGACTTCCAAGGTCTGAATACTGGGGTATAAATACCTTTCCCAACATTATATCCGCAAGTTGCCCTATGACATGAACTGTTTGAGTGTCTTTCTTCTTCCTCCCAGGATTTTCAAGGCATGCATCCTTAATTACTTTACCATAGATAGGAACATCTTTGATAGCTTGAAACAGAGGTATTTGGATTTGCATATTTTTTAGCTGCTCAAAAATATCAAAAGGCATTTCCTCTTGGGATATAGGTTTTTCTATTGTGAGCCTTTGTGGAAAAGGAGGTTCAACTGTGGTTTCATCATCAATTTTGTTGGATTTTTGAGTTGATTGGGTGGTATTTTGCAATATAGCCTCTGGAAGAGGTGCTGATGTTGCAGGAGTGTCTGCAACTTCTGTGATAATAGGTTGTTCGGGTGCAGGTAGAGTAGTACCTAACCTCAGATGTATGTCAGATATCTCTAGAGTGTAAGCAAGATACTGTTGTGTATCAGTAGTATACATTGGCTATTGTTGTTGCTTGTTATTTGGATTTGGTTGCGGCTGAGCAAGCAATTGTGTTTTCTTTGGATTGGAGCTAGTGGTTGTAGGAGGCGGCATTATTATAGGAGGTGGCACTGGTGGTGGTAATTGTGGAAAAGTAGGGTTTTGGTTGGGCCATTGTGGAGGTCCCCTCCATTGATTTTTTTTCTGCCAATTCTCTTGTGGTGGTTGCCATTGGTTTTGCTGGTTAGGCCACTGGTTATTTTTCTAGTTAGGCCACTGGTTATTTTGCTTGTTAGGCCATTGGTTATTCCAAGGTGGTTGAGAGTACTGAGGATTATTCTGATAACTTTGGTTTTTCCATTGACTATTGTAAGGATTTGAAAATTGTAATGGGTCTTGAGACATACCTTTTCATTGTGCCCATGGGAAATGTTGAGCAATGAAGAACACTTGCTCATTATCTCCTTCTATCTTCATGTACTTAGTAGGCAAATGTTGATTTTCCAAGTTCACCACCAGCTTGCACTCGCAGTGTTTCTTTTGTTTCTGGAAATGAGGACAATATTCAGCCAAATGCAATTCAGTGTCTGCATGTTTCTTCTTGGTAGTCATGGTGTTGAGATGTGTGGAAATTTCATTAATTATGTCTTGCTTGAAATTTGCTAGCAAGTTAGATATCTCCAACTTAGAAACGCCTGAACTGCTCCCTTTAATTGTTGTAGACCGATATCCTCTGCCTTTCTTCCCAGTTGATCTGGATTAGTTAAGACAAATTTTCTTGAGATCATCCCAAAAGGATTGGGATATGTCCCCACCAGTCATGAGGTCCAATGCTTCCAGACAGTTGTTGTTCACTCCTCTCAAGAAGACTAGTTTTTGTGAATCCTCTACCAGAATATGTTGGGGATTCCTCTGCATGGTGTATAAAAAATGTGAAACATAGTCCTCCAAAGTTTCATCCTCCTTCTGCAACATTATAAAAATTGCATCTCCCCTTGGGTCACTCCCCTTGCAATATTCTTTATATTTCTAAAGAAACAGGGTCTGCATCTCATCCCATGTGCCTGTTGCATTTGCTCCCAATCCCATGAACCACCGTAAGGCTGACTCTTTCAGTGTTGCTGGAAATAGTTTGAGTTTTTGGGCATCAGTTTTATAGTCAAAGCTACGATAGAGGATGTCAAACTTGAACAAAAAGGTGTCAGAATCTTCGGTTATCAGCCCATAAAATTTTGGAAGTGTAGCTAAGGGTATATTCTTGAGGTTTGCATTGTTTATAAGAAATGGGAAAGTAAGGTGTGCCATTACTGGAGGTAGCAGGGTTGGTACTTGTTGTTGGAAAGGAATGTTAGCCACACGATTGTTATTAGCAGGTGCATTTGGGTCAGAATTATCAAGAAAGCTAGCCAAAATTTCAGCAAAAGGCCAGAAACCACTTATGTCAAAAGATCTTTCTCTAGTGGTAGATGCTGCAGGAAACTCAAGACTTGCATCAACAAAAGGAAACTCAACTCTTTCAGCTTGCTCATTCGAATTCGTAGGTTCTCCTAGAAGAAATCTACCATATTCATCTCTTATTCTTCCCCTTCGATGCATGCAAATGAATTCTTCACACTGGTGAAGCAAACTTAGGACCACAAACCATTAAAATAACTAAAAGACTCAAAAAGTTTTCTTAGTTTGACACCATCCCCAGTAGCAGCGCCAAAAATGAACCGCCTCACAATAGGTGCTTAGTAATCATGCCCAAAGCCTCTCTTAGGAATAATGTATTCAATCTAAGGATCACTTCTCCCACCATAAGGTGCATTTATTTTTTCAACTCAGGGACATATGCTTGAAATGGTATAGCACAGTATGTGCACTAAGTTTCTTAAGGAGCCAATCTACCTATGTTGCAGGAAAGTAAAATGCATGAAAGGAATCTATACTAGGGCTGCAGGAAATTAAAACACACTTATTCCTTACTAAAATGAATGCTACAACTTGCAAACTTCTACTGAAATCTATTCTTCCAACCTAGAGCATTCACTAAAGCTATCCTTGCAGGTGTTGTAGGAACATTCACGAAGTACAATGCTACAGGAAGAAACTGTAATCTTATATCTAGAATACTAGAAATGCAGGAAGTAAATATATTCTACTTCTACTCTAATCTACCTACCAAGTGGGCCCCCTTGGTTGACTTCTACTAATCTATGCACACAGAATATGAACCAAAAGCTACTTCATTATCTTTCAGAACTGGTTACATGAAAAATAAGACATCAAGCTGAAAAATGAACTTGCTGAACAAGATACAATCAAAACATTGTTCTCCTTCCAAAAATCTGAACTTACAAACAAACAGTCTCCTCCCTATAAATAGAGGATTGACTTCTTCATTCAAAATAGAAAAGGAACTAACTAACTAAAACTGTGCCAAAGAAAGAGAACAGGAAGCGCAACGGCCCATGACGTGCACAATGAAGTCTGGTCGATCAAGTCAACATGCTGTTAATATGGAGGGAATATAGCAGAGCTATATTTATGCATCTCTGAAATAGCGGCTCCTGATTTGCGGCAGTCGTGTCTTCTATTTCCATGATGGCTTATCTGCATGAAGCTGGTTTTTACATCTTCCTTCAATGTTGTCGACCACTCCCAGTGACTCCTACTCCCTAGCAAGATTAGTTAATATGCAAAAGATATTCATGCAAGTAGCTTATCAAATTAATCTAGATGTTAGAACACACATTCAGATTATTATATGAAATAATGCAACATATATATAATATTGGTGTAATATGACATATCCATTCCACCCATGGCTTAATGGTTCTTTTCTGCACTTAACAAAAGTTCAACTGACTTAAAGTTCACAATTGTTCTAATAATACTTGAAAACAGAGTGCAAGGACTAATATAATAAAGACAGTAAAACAGGCTCATCAATGGTGATGTTTCTCCTCTTGTTGACCTTGATCATTTTGAGATTGGTCATGGACTCTGCTATATTGACCTTGTAGGTAATCAAAAGGAGTTGCCATGTCATTGATGTGGGATTGTGCTATGTGCACAGCTTCAGTGTGAGTGTGAGTATTGAGCTGAGAATTTGTGGTCAATGTAACTTTTGGAAAGTCAAAGGGGTTGATAGGATCAAAAGGATTGATATGTTCAAATAGATCAATAAGGCAGTGAGGATCGTCAATAGGGTCAACCCAAACAAGTGACTTTCTAAAGTTTTGTTGATTTGAAAGAAATGGATTTTGGTTATCTTGAAACAAGGGATTATAGCACAATTGGAACACTAGTTTCTAATTCAGACTGGGATCTATACTAAATGTGGAGGAGGAATGTGAGGATCCCTCTTGACTATAAGATTGAACAATGGATTCAGAATGACCTTTTCCTTGATTACGAGGTTTACTTCTACAAATTCCAAAACCACGAATGGGAAATATATTGCCACTTCTAGTTGTAACAGGCATAAACAAAGATGAAACGAGAGAGAAATTAGGATCCAACTCATAACTCTATCTCTAGAAATAGTGAAAAGGAGATAATAGGCTAGAATAGCCAAGATGTGAAATGCACCTGGCATGAATCGTCAAGAGTATGGATAGAACAGTCGAGATGTGACTATCACATCGCAAGGTACAAAAGCACAAAAAGGTAGGACAGAGACAAAGAGACAAAATGAGTTTGAGCAAGAATCGGTCAATTTGTAACTTGAGACAATCAGTTTCAGATTGCAGACAACAGGGAAACAGGCAATCAGAGCTCAGGAAAAAATCAGATCAGACAAAAAACTCATCAGTCAACGGGAAATAACTCATTGTTTTAAGACACCAAAGGAAATATTTGCACGAGAAAGTGTTGTTTCACACGAGGAAAATATAAACTGCATGCAATAAAATGAAAGCTCGCATGAGGAAGTGCTTATTTTCTAAAATCTCGCATGAGAAAACTCCAGGTTTTGATAATTCAACTCAATTTTTGAGACACAGTCAGGACTGTTCTCTGACAGAATTTCTAGATTTAGGGAATTTTTATGACAGTTCAGGTCAGCAATCTCAGTTTGAATGTGACAAGCAATCGTTAATAAGCACAACATTTTGATCAAGAAATAGTGATGCAAGAAGTAGTCACAAACAATTCTACCAAGGACAAGCCAACTTGGCAGAATCATGGGAATCTTTGTTTAATCATGATTGGATAGTTTAAGACTCAAAACAAACACTTATTTATCCCTACAAAAAAATGGTTGAGAAGACAAAATTTGTGCCTCACTGTCTTATGTGTATGCGTGTACCTCACACAGAAGTGTCACCCCCGAGAGGGCGCCCGTGTTTTTGGTGTTTCCAAGGACTCAGCAATATATGTTCGAAGGTTACCTTTAAAGTAGGGGCCAGCATCATATACCACCTCAAGCATCCAGGTGCTAAAGGTTTGTTGATCTTTCCTTTCTTCCCTAGGTCTCCATCATGCTAGCAATGTCTGGGTCTCGGATTCATCCATGGGCATCACTTCCATGTAATGAAGAGCCTATTCCCCTATTTTGCTATCAAGATTCCTAAGAAATTTTAACAAGGCCCTATTTATACTATGTGAAGAAAGCGATAAACAAGCACAATGTTTTTTTATAATCTTCAACAACCATCCTGCAAGAAAACCATTAGCAAGTTTATATCTTTGTCAAGCGACCTACAGCCCACTGTTATGTTGTCAGAAAAATTAGAAAGATAAGAAACAACAACATGTTAGAATGATCAGAAAAAATAGAAACTGTACTTGTAAAATATTTAGATTTTTAAAAAAATGGCCTCGAGTCTCGTGCGAGGAAGTACAAGACTTCCCATGAGGAATTGTAAGGCTTCACATGAGGAAGTGCAAAACTTTGCATGGCCTGCTCAGAATTCTCGCGCGAGAATTTGTACACAGACAAGTATGGTCGTACGGTAGAACACAAAATTTTATCAGAAAAATTTTGAGAGTGAGGTCAGAAATCAATTTTTTGCCCCACGGTGGGCGCCAAAATATATGTGTCTAAATGTGACCTCTTAATCAGGCACAAACACAACATAGTCATTTCTCAATCATCAAATTGCAAAAATAAACATGAATTGTCCATTCCACAATATTGATTGAATTGACTTGTTGCCTCCTATTTAGTTGGGGTTTTTCAATTACTCTCAGAACGAGAGCCAACAACCATGACCATTGCTAAAATGGACAATTTGAAAGCATTATAAAAATTGAAATACCATGTATTCTATATGAGATGCAATTACAATCTAAGAATGAAAATGCATATTTTAATCTAAAAAGCTTGAAAGAAAGAGTAGAATTAAGCTAATTGATACATAAGCAAACTAAATTAAGATGAAAAAATGCCATTAATCTAAATGAGATTATACTAATTATGCAACAAATGAGTGAAAAAATGAAAGAATTGAGACAAGATTTTGCTATAGTTTGGATACTCTAAAATTGCTCCTCTCAAATGAAGAAATGAAGGTCCATAATATAGAAGATCCTGAAAAGAGGATGAAGAGTTTCTTGGAAAGAAACGACTGAATCTTCATCTCCATGGAGGAAGGTGAGACAAAATTGAAAGATTTATTTAATTAAATGAAGGAATTATTGCCACATGAGTGAATTTTCACATGGAATTATGGAATTCTTTTGGGGATAATTCATTCAAATAACTAAATAATTATTTAATTCCTTTTGATGTGTTTTAGCTAAAGGGGGTGGAATTAATTTAATTTAAAAGCACTTAGGACTTTAGAATTAAATTAATTAATCATAGGGATTTTTAGCTAATAAATCTTGAGAATTCAGGAATTCAATATAGTGTGAGATTTATGCAAATTTAGGTTTTTTGCATTCGAGACTAAGTCAATTAAAGTCAATTAGGAAGGAGAATTGGCCTAGTACAATAGGACTTCGATGATGAGAAAATGCACCAAAATTGATTAGAATTGTAAGGTGCCAATTTTGGGGTGTTACACCAATGGTTAGAGGACCAAAATGGGGTGTGTGTTATGGACCCACAACAAATAGCCCCGACAAAAGGGAGGAATGACCAAGGCATTTCTTCATCATCAAGACTCTTCTGGATTGTAACTTTTTAGCAGAATGAAAACCAAGAGATTTATGTGTTAATGATCTTTCAATGAATTTCAATTCCAAAGTATTTTTTGGTCTCCTAGTGTGTATTCACATGTGTTCATTCCTTTACCTTTGATTGCGATAAACCGAACATTTTTTAGATGTTCCCAACCTTCACCATGTAGACCAGGGCTTCCCAGAAAGAGATTTTCTGCCAGTCAGCCATCCATAGCCCCAACAATTTTTTCTCTGAATCCCAAGTATAACTTTGCTCTACTATCAACCAAGCGTCCATAGTCTCGGTAGAGGTTGTCATAGTCACCGTAGTCTGGTTTGCCTGCTAGGCTGTAGATTTTTCTTGAGATTTTTATTCTTTGGATAGTTATTCTTATTTTATTCTGGAAGCATGAAATGAATCAGGATTTGGATGTATGTTTATTCCTATTAGAATAACTAAGAGGGGGGGTGAATCAATGGCCTCAAAAATTAATACCTAAACCAACCCAAAAACTTATTACCACAATTATAAGCCTCTAGTTATCTTCACTCCTACAAGATGATTACCTTAAAATATTAATAACAAATAACTACTACTCAGATTATTGTTTCAAACCTTATTCTGACTTTTACCTATTAGCAATCTTTCTATTTACCGAAATACAGTAAATAACTAGTGTATACCGATCAATCCAGATTTACTTATGTGAAATGCAAAACAATAAAATAATGACTCATAAACACATTGACACATGGATTTTTAACCTAGAAACCTTGTTAAGGGAAAAACCATTGGGATTGGTAACCCAAATTTTCAATCTTCTGAAGTGAGCTCGGTGAAGAGCCAACCCTGTAAAAGGTTACAAACACATTGTTAGGTGTGACCTTGTTAGAGGATCTAAATGAATAGTTTGTCACTTAGTATCTATCATCTAATGCTACCATCCTTGATCAAACACTCACTTTGCCTATCAATAGGTATCAGGCACATCCAATGCTACATTGTATGATCAAAATTTTTGATACTCCTTGGGCTGTATCTCAATTAGAAAATACTTTTAAGTCCTGCTCGGTTAAGAGACTTGATGCTTCAATAGTTAAATTGAAATAGTAAATTGATCTATTCACATATACAACTATAATTGTAGATTTTCAGATCTATTGTAAGTACATTACCTTTCTGATCAATGTTATCAATTCAATACCTTTGCTCCACACTGTTATGCTCTGTGATGTTGTATCATTGTTCGTTAGTGTCTCCAAAATTTATCTCTTTCCTCAGCTTGATTGATCAGTTCTGAATGAATACTTTCTTCTCCTTCAGAATCTCTTCAGCATCTATTCTCTTGTCACTCCCCTAATTCATATTGAATTAGCTTGTCTCTTATATAGACATAATTTCACCATTTCTTAGCTTTCTTGATCTTGGTGTGATCCACAATTCTCGCCAATTAGATTTAAATCAAACTCATGTTTTATCCCGTAGAGATCTTCTTGCCAACTAGACTAAGCATCTTTAAATTCTTTTCTTATCTATGGCTTTATCTTGTTGATTAAAACAATGATCAATACCAGTTAAGTCTATATTTAGCTCTTGACAGCTAAGCCTTTTGTCATTTCTAAACTTTTTGTTCTATCAGTCAATAATTTAGTTAGTCATCGGTGACAACTGAATGTTCCATCTATGAGACTTTAGTTGTCTTCAGGATCTCTATCCATTGGTGTTGTCTATCCATCGGGAAAATCTATAATTCTATTTGTCGGGTTACACTATACTTTTCTCGTCGGGTAACACTGTGACTTTGCTCGTCAAGAATGCTGTGCTTTTTCTCGTTGGGTAACACTGTGACTTTTCTCTCATTGGTTTACTTTGTCCATCGGTGTACACTCCGTTAGTGTATACAGTCACTTTCTGAATACTTAACTTATATGCATTACTGATAGAATAGCCTTTGATTCATTGGTTCTCTAAACTCTTTTAGCAGTATGTACATGACCATATAGATTATATCAAGTTGACATCAATTAAAATACAATAAATTAACTGATTTAATGTCTTGCATTAACTTTATGTGTCTTTGTGATCATCAACTTAACATCTTCAAACATTTAATCAGTTATAGTTCATCAATCTCTCCCTTTGGCATTGATGGCAACACACTATATTATCACTAATACAATATGAAATATAACAATTTAAGTTCATCAAACTACCAATCTTATGTACTATAACCGATACAAATATCTAGTCCTCGGTAAGCTCACATAGCTTTGATTTGATTCTTGTAGCTCTCTTTCTGTCTTCAATCCCTTAACTAGATAGATGTAGAATCTTTCTTCTTCTGATGTGATGTGTTCTCTTCTTGTGTCAAATTCTCTCCCTTTGACTTTTCTTTTCTTTTGATGTCTCTTTTCTCTCTTGTTAGCAATCTCTCCCTTTGAATGTACTCTCCTTTTCTGGTTACATCTCATCCTTTGGCTAATGTGATAATGGATATAATCTCTCCCTTTACCAACAATGCCAAACAAATATTTGACAGCAATTCCAAACAATCATTTCTATCCATTCAATATACTCCTTGAATTTCCCAATCCATCAACAATACAACAACTCTCGTGCTTGATGTAGATAAATACCTTGCTTTGTATAGATGTATATTTGAAGCCCATTTCTTTTCTTGCATCAACATTAATGATATTATGATAATATGTAAGTTGATGCAGCCTTCTAGTCATCTTACTGACTAGGAGACAAGGGTCTGACCCCTATTCTCTTTATCAAGTACTCAAATGTATCCATGGGCAGTGGCTTGGTAAAGATATCATCTAATTGTTCCTTTCATTGCACATACTCAAGTATCACCTCCTTTTCTTGTTCTCTCAAATAATGATACTTGATAGCAATATGCTTTGTCTTAGCATACATGATTGGATTCTTGGAAATGTTAATTGCACTGGTATTATCACAATAGATAATTACTCATTCAAGAATTTTCATATGCATACCTTCAAGTAACTGTTTGATCCATGCAATATTTGAGTAGTTTGAAGTAGTAGAAACATACTATGGTTCTTCAGTAGACTGAGAGATGCATCCTTGCTTCTTTCTGATCCATGTGATAAGTTTGTCACCCATAAAGAATGCTCCTCTAGTTGTGAGCTTTCGGTCATCAATGTTTCCAACCCAATCAGCGTCGGTAAAGACCTTAAGTTCAAATTTTCCTTCTCTTTTATACCATAAGCCATAGTCCTCGGTATTCTTCAGATATCTTAGGATTCTTTTCACAACAGTCATATGTGATTCCTTGGGATTAGTAGAAAATCTTGCAAATATTCCTACTGCATGTACAATATCTAGTCTAGTATGTACAACATACATGAGTGTTCCAATCATTGATTTGTGCAAAGTATGATTTACCTCTGGTGACTTGTCCTCCTTTTTCCTCTTACATCCAGTTGCCATCGGTGTTCCAACTGGCTTGGAATCTTCCATCTTGAATATTTTCAACACTTCCTTGATGTATTTGGATTGTGTAACAAAAATGCTTTCATCTTGTTGCATGATCTGTATACCAAGAAAGAACTTGATCTCTCCAAACATAGACATCTCAAACTCTTTGCTCATTTTTTAAAAAAATGATTTGCGTAGCATATCATTACCTCCAAATATGATGTGATCTACAAATATTTCAGCAATCAAAATGTTGGCATCAGTATCTTCCTTCAAATAAATATTATTGTTTTCACTAGTTCTTAGAAATCCAATATTTATGAGATAGGAATGAAGTCTTTCATACTAGGCTCTTGGTTCTTGTTTCAATCCATACAAGGATTTTTGTAGTCTACATATCATGTTCCTCTTGTCTAGATCAAAAAACCCTTTTGGTTTCTCAATGTATACCTCTTCCTCAAGTATTCCATTTAGGAATGCAGACTTGACATCCATCAGGTATACCTTGAATCCTTTAAATGCAGCATAAGCAAGTAATATTCTCACTCCTTCTATACTAGAAATGGGCGCAAATGTTTCTCCATATTTAATCCCTTCTTCTTGTGTATACCCTTGCATACTAGTCTTGTTTTGTTTCTAGTGACTTCTCCATTCTCATTCAGCTTATTTTTGAATATCCATTTTGTACCGATAACATTCTTGTCATCTGATCTTGGTACAAAATTCCATGTCTTGTTTTTCACAATCTACTCAATTTCTTCATTCATAGCACTAATCCATTCTTCATTATCAAGTGCAGCATTTACAGATTTTGGCTCAAAATCACAAATTAGACATCTTGTGTTTAGAGACTTACTTCTGGTTCTCATACCAGCCTTCTTTTCTCCTATGATATGGTTATGTGGATGCTTCCTTCTGACATACCAACCTGGAAAGTACAGGTTCAATTCTTTGTCTATCATCTTGATCATCATTTTGTCCTTCATTCTGATCTCCATCGCTTGGTACATCATTTTGAGCAATATCCTGATTTTTGGTATTTGCAGTTTGATGCTCGGTTGCAAAAAAATTTTGCTCAGGAGATATACTTTGTTGTTTGGGTAGAGTGTCAGGTTCTTCATTGTAAACAAACCTATTTTAGTCCTTTGGTTCTTTTGTGCTTTCCTTTTTATTCTTCTCTGCAAATTCATCTATCTTTACATTTGCGCTTTCAACAATTTTGTTAGAGGCTTTATTAAGACATTTATAAGCCTTGCTCTTGGTGGAATACCCTAGAAAGATACCTTCATCACTTTTGGAGTCAAGCTTTCCATTTCTATCATCTTTTAAGATATAACATTGACTACCAAAGATCTTGAAGTAAC
>MU225026.1:2177564-2188317 GCA_018584345.1 Thuja plicata | reverse complement strand
CATTTCTATCATCTTTTAAGATATAACATTGACTACCAAAGATCTTGAAGTAACTTACATTGGGTGTGTAACCATACCATAGCTCATAGGGTGTCTTCTTGGTGTCTTTCTTCAATTGTACTCTGTTTAATGTGTAAACAGCAGTACTGACAACTTCACTCTAGACGATTTGGGTGATTCCTTTCTCTATCATTAGTGTCCTTGCACAATCAACTATGGATCTGCTCCTTCTTTCAGCAATTCCATTATGTTGTGGTGTTCTCAGTGTAGAGATATGTCTTTTGATGCCATGCTCATCGCAAAAGTTAGTGAATTCATCTAAAATAAATTCCCCTCCTCTATCTTATCTTAATCATTTCAATTCCTTACCTCTTTGTTTTTCTACCATTGCTTTGTACCATTTAAATATCTTGAATGCTTCTAATTTATTATTTTGAAACATAACTGTCATCATTCTAGATTAATCAACAACAAAGAGAATGTAATATCTATCACTATATTAAATCTTTGTCCTCATGGGTCCACATATATTAGTATGGACTAATTTTAGAATAGCATCAAATGTATGGGTTTTTCTTTTGAAACTAGACTTTGTCATCTTACCTTTTTGACAATTTTTGCACATGATATTTTCGGGCTTAGTCATCATTGGTAGGCCTCTTACATTTCTCTTTTTTCTTATCTTTATCATGTTTTCAAAATTTGCATGACACAATATTTGATGCCACAACCATATGTCTTTGTTTCTAGCCATTAACCAAGTGGTGTCGGTATCATTAAAATAGAATAAGTTACCTATTTCTACTCACCAGTACCAACCAACCTTCCTGATTCATTAAAGATATTTGACTTCTTATTTTCAAATGCTACTCTATGACCTGAATTATTCAGCTAAGAAACACTCAATAGATTATAATTCAATCCTTTCACCCAATAAGCATTTTCACATTTTATCGGGTTATTCAATATTATAGGTCATTTACCTTCAACTGGACAAGGTGTATCATTACCCATTCTTACTGAACCACCATTATAGTATTCAAAAGTCTCAAAAAAAATTTGTCATTAGTCATATGGTGAGTTTAGCCACTATCTATGATCCAGACATCATTTTTACTAACTATAGATATGAGTGCACTTTCTACATACCTTTCTTCATCTTCAGCTTAATCATCTTTTACTGCCACAAACACCATCTCGATGTCTTCATCATATTTGGTGTCATTATCTTCATATTTGCATGTAGCTAGGTAACTGACCTTCTTTCCTTAGTCCTTATAGTCTTGGGTATCTCTTCTTTCTATGTATCGGTTGCTTCTGTAATCTTGGTTATCACCTCTGTCAAAATTCTTTTCAAATGATCTATCATATTTTCTCCTGTTAGGACATCTTGCAAAAAAGTGTACAGTCTCTTTACAATTGAAACATACAAGTGGTAATTTACCTTTGCCTCTCTACATTCTTCTAGCCATAAGTGCTTCAATTTCATCAAGATCTTATTCTTCACTTTCACTTTCATTATCTTTTCTCATAGTGTGTTTATGACTTGATTTACTTATTCTCAAAGAATATTTGAATGCGGATTCTATGTTTGGTATGACACTATTACCAATGTTATTCATCTCAAATGAAATCAGTCTTCCAATCAAACTATCTAGAGTAACATTTTTATTTTCTACTACTCTCATTTCTTGTATGGAAGATACTCTAATAGCATAAGTAGGCAGTCAGGTTCTTAGAATTTTACTTACCACTATCTGTTCATCTAGTACACCTCCAACTCCTTGGATAGCATTGACTACCTCTTTAATTCTTGTGTTTTACAGTGTGATGTTTTCACCTTATTTCATTCTGAGATCATCAAACTTTCCTCTAAGGATTTTTGCCTTGTCTCTCAAAACATTTATGTTACCACCATGTACAAGCTTCAATTTATCCCACATCTGCTTTGCAGTTGTGCAGGTTTTGACATCTTCAAATTCAGCATTGGAGAGTGAGGAAGCAATATCTATTATCATGCAGTTGTGCTCATGCTTCTCTCTCATTTGTTCAATAGTGAGTGCTCTTGTGGGAAACACATATTCAATATCTAATTATTGAGTAATATCATTTCCAATACCTGATAAGTGGAGTCTTATCTTGCTTTGCCATGAAGAAAATTTGTCTCTGTTCATCTTGGGCACATCTCATTTGTTCATCTTGTGATCTTTAGCTTGAGTTGTTAAACTCCCTTTCTAAACACACAAGCTCTGATACCAATTGTTAGAATAATTGAGAGGGGGGGGTGAATCAGTGGCCTCTTAAATCAACCCAAAAACTTATTACCACAATTATAAGCCTCTATTTATCTTCACTCCTACAAGATGATTGCCTTGAAATATTAATAATAAATAACTACTGTTGGGATTACTCTTTCAAACCTTATTCTTACTATTACCGATTAGTAGTCTTTCTATTTGCCAAAATACACTAAATAACTAGTGTATACCGGTCAATCCAGATTTACTTATGTGAAATGCAAAACAATAATGTAATGACTCATAAACCCATTGATAATTTTTAATGTGGAAACCCTATTAAGGGAAAAACCACTGAGACCAATAACCCAAATTTTCACTCTTCTAAAGCAAGCTTGATGAAGAGTCAACCCTATTAAAGGTTACAAACACACAATTAGGTGTGACCTTGTTAGAGGATTTAAATGAATAGTTTTTCACTTAGTATCTGGCATCTAATGCTACCATCCTTGATCAAACACTCACTTGGCCTATCAATAGGTATCAGGCATATCCAATGCTACTTTGTATGATCAAACTTTTTGATACTCCTTGGGATGTATCTCAATTAGAAAAGACTTTTAAGTCCTGCTTGGTTAAGAGACTTGATGCTTTAATGGTTAAATTGAAACAGTAAATTGATCTGTTCACATATACAACTAGAATTGTAGATTTTCAGATCTATTGTAAGTACATTACCTTTCTGATCAATGTTATCAATTCAATACCTTTGCTCCACACTGTTCTTCTCTGTGATGTTGTATCACTGTTCGTCGGTATCTACAGTATTTATCTCTTTCCTTAGCTTGATTGATCAGGTCTGAATGAAGACTTTATTCTGCTTAAGAATCTATTCAACATTTATTCTCTTGTCACTCACCTAGTTCATATTGAATTAACTTGTCTCTTATATAGATATGATTTCAGCATTTCTTGGATTTCTTGATCTTGGCGTGATCCACAATTCTTTTCAATTAGATTTCAAGAAAACTCCTATTTTATCTCGTAGAGATATTCTTGCCAACTAGAATAAGTAGCTTTAAATCCTTTACTTATCTATGGCTTTCTCTTGTTGATTAAAACAATGATAAGTACTACATAAGTCTATATTTAGCTCTTGATAGCTAATCCTTTTGTCATTTTTGAACTCTTTGTTTTGTTGGTCAATACTTCAGTTAGTCGTCAGTGATAACTGACTGTTCTGTCAGTGAAACTTCAATTGTCTTCGGGATCTCCATCCGTTGGTTTTGTCTATTCGTCGAGCAACACTATAATTCTTCCCGTCAGGTTACACTATGCTTTTTCTTGTTGGGTAACACTGTGACTTTTCTCATCGCGAATGTTGTGATTTTTCTCATCGGGTAACACTGTGACTTTGCTCTTGTTGGTTTACTTTGTCCGTCGGTGTGCACTCCATCGGTGTATACAATCACTTTGTGAATACTTAACTTATATGCATTACTGATAGCATAGCCTTTGATTCATTAGTTCTCTAAATTATTTTAGCAGTATGTACATGACCATATAGATTAGATAAAGTTGACATCAATGAAAATACAATACATTAATTGATTTAATGTCTTGCAATAACTTTTTGTGTCTTGGTGATCATCAACTTAACATCTTCAAACATTTAATCAGTTATAGCTCATCATACTCCATGCGTACAGGTCCATGCTTTCTTCTTTAATTGATCTGAGAAGTGATTAGGCTGTGCTACCCATATTTCACACTTGTGACCTCTTCGGGCCACTTTTCTTTTTGTGTTCTCTTTCTTCTCTTTCTTCAGCTATTTCTTTATTTTTTATCACTGCATTCGCATTCATTTAGACTTGGGTTTTAGGATTGGTGGGTACCTGAATCCATGCACTAATGTTGGTTACAACTGAAAAATGCTTAAGAAACCAACATTCTCGAGTGTTGTCTCTTAATGTTTTTGGTGATTAGGATGACTGAGCTTTAAACATCTTCATGTTCACCAATGATAGATGTCGCCATTTTGTCTTTTGGATTATTCTCTGCATTGTATGTGTCCTTGGATAATTTGAATAAGAAATACCTCTACTCCCATTTAGGAACAAGTTGGAATGAATCCAAGACACACTTGACCCAAATAAAAATGAGCCCCGACAAAAGGAGGTGACCAAGGACGGAGAAAAGGACTGACGGCGGAGAAAAAATGAAAAAATGAAGGAAATAAAAGCAAATAAAGCAAAAGGATATGACACAAGGGATGGAAGGTAGTCCCACCTAGGATCAAAAGTAATGGTTTAGGAATTGCACATTGACTAGAAATGGGGTCAACTCTCCATTTAAAGTGTTGATCCTAAAAGTGTTTTCTCCCAAGATCTTTGATATCTGATAAGGGTCTATCCACAATTTTTTGATTTTGGTGTGGTTGCCTAGCTTTTTTCCACCTTATCCCACATGAGGAAAAGGTCAGAGATCATGGATCATTTAATAGTGGCTCTCTTTTCAAAGCACCACTTGACGATGGCCTGGTACTTTGACACATGCTCTAGGGCTATGGTTCTCTTCTCCTCTAGGTTGAGGAGGTTCATAAGTCTGACTTGTACTCGATCTTTGCCTCCCATGTATTGGTCCATAAATCTCAAGATTTGGATTTTCAAGTTCATAGGGAAGACGGGTTGCAAGCCATAAGCCAATTGATATGGGGATGTCCCCAAAGCATTATTGAAATTTGATCCTCACTCATTCGGCCCACAAGGCATATTTTAATTGTGTGTGCCAATCCTAGGGATTGTCGTCTAGGAGATGTTTGATCACCATTGTCAATTTTTTAATGGTATACTCTTCTACTCCGTTGCCTTATGGATAATAATTGGAGGAGAATTTGAGGATTACCTATTTTTTTAAGGCCCATTGTGTGAGTGAGGTGAACGAGAAAGAGGGAGCATTGTCACATACCAGATAGAACAACATCCTAAACCTGGTTATGATGCGCTCCTCTAGGAACTTGGTCACTACCTTTGTGGTGCAATTATTCAATTCTTAGGCCTTCATCTTGTGTGTGCAGTAATCGGTAGCTGTCAGAATGAACTTGTGTCCTGTAGACAAAGGGCAATTAATCACTCCAACAAAAACTAAGCCCCATTGGGTGAATGGATGTACCTCATACTGGTTGTAATTGCATTGTCAAATTTCTCTCCTAGGTTGCACTTGTTTTGAAAGTGTGGCATGATCTCACGTGTTCTCCAATGTCTTTGAATAATATTGGCTAGAAATATCCTTCCCTTAGGATTTGGTGAGTGGTTTCCTTGGCTGAACCATTCCCTGTCCCATATTTATCATGAAAATCCTCTAGGACTTGTTTTTCTTCAATCCTATCTAGAAACCTTGGGTACAAACCCTCATAATTGTTTTTATACAACTAGCCATTCTTCAGCATGTAGGAGCTACTTTTTATTTTCAAGGCCCTTCTCTGTGATCTGTTCATCACCTCTGGGAAGTGATTTTGCAGTAGGTAGTAGACTATGTCTTGATACCATTTATCAGTGATCACACCTTGATCGATGTAAGTTTGGCATACTATACCTTCTTCCACTTCAGAGATCATTTTTGTCAGGCCTTGGCCCCTTACTAGTTTTATTGGCTATATTTCTAGGTTAAACTCTTGTAGGATTGCCATCAATTTCCCTCTTCACTCTCCCAGCTCATTCTACATCAACAGAGACTTCACAGCTGCATCAAGGACTATCCCGAAGACTTTGCTCCTCAATATGTAGTGTCAGAACTTCTTCACTACTTTTATGAGAGAAAAAAACTATTTTTCTAGGTTGGCGTACTTGATCTCGGCATCTTTAAAGGGGAATCTCATGAAAGCTATGGGTCTCTCATCTACACTGCCTTTCTTTTGAGTGAGGATACTCGCGCATGAGTTCTTTGAGGTGAAATAATATACTTTGAAAGGCATGGTGTAGTCAAGGCTGATAAGGACAAGATCTGTAGAAATTGTGTCTTTTATCTCCTCAAAATATTTCTTTACTGGGATAGTCCACTCAATCTTGGCATCCTTTTTTAGCATGTCATTCAGGGGTTTTACAATTTCTGTGAAGCCGCTGATGAACTTCCTTACGAAGTTGATCTTCCCAAAGAAGGATTTTGGCTCTTTGTGGCTATGAGGTGGTGTCAACTTCAAAATGGCTTCCACCCTCTTAGGGTCTATGACTATCCCATCTTCTTAAATGATGTGTCCCAACAGCTTGCCTTCAGTCACACCAAACACTTATTTCTTTGGATTGAGAGAAATCCCATATTCCCTGCATCTTTGGAGGCACTTTGTAAGATCATTTACGTGATCTATTCTTTATTTTTAAAATACTGTGAGGTCATCCATGTAAATGATAATACATTTCCCAACTAGCCCTTTGAAAGCTATGTCCATTGCCCTCTGGAAAGTGGCCTCAATGTTAATTAAACTGATAGGCATCTGTTAGTAAGCGAAGGTTCCCCATTTGGTTGTGAAGGTTTTTTTCAAGCTATCCTCTTCCTCTACCATTACTTGATTGTAACCAGAGTACCCATCCAGGAAGGACATCATTTGGTACCCATTAACTATTTGTAGCACTTCATCGAGAGATGGGGGGGGGGTATTTGTCCTTTTAAGAGGACTTGTTCAAGTTCTAGAAGTCCACGCACAACTTGATCTCAGCGGTCTTATTTCTTACTGGCACCAAGTTTGCGACCCACATAGAGTGTCTTATGGGTAATATGATTCTATCATCTAGTAGCTTCTGAACTTCCTTTTAAATCAAGGGCTCCATAGAAGGGTTGACGGGTCATTGATATTGGCAGAATGGTTTGGACTCTAGCTTTAGTGGGATATTTTGAAAAATGATTAAGGTGTTATATGTTTTTAGCTCTTCATAACTCCAAGCTATGGCATCTCTGTACTCTCTAAGGAGGTGGGCCATCTCATCCCTTTCCTCTTTGGTAGATACCCTCCCAATATGAACTTCTCTTGGCTCATATTCGGTGCCAAGTTTATAGGATTCATACTCTTTAGCATCAGGTGGTATGTCTGGATGTCTTTTCATAGTGGTTCCATCATTGTCGAAAATCCTCTCTAGTTCCACCATTCCTTTGGGTATGGAATTGGTTCTTAATTTTATGATGCCTTGATCATCGGGGTCTTCCATGCTAACTTATTTTTCCTCCTCTTCCTTTTTTCATCTATGATTTGGTTCTCGAACACTCCTGCACACATGATGTGTTGGAATAGTCCCAAGGGATAACTGAGAGGAGGGGTGAATCATTTATCAGCAATTTTAATTCTTTTCTCTAATTAATTACTGAATATCATTAAGCACATACACATTCAAGATAACACAAAATATAACACCACAATTTTGGTTATGGGGAAACCAAACTAGGTAAAAACCCTGGTGGAAATTAGAACCCACAAAGAATTGTACTTGAGTATAATAATCCTTGTTAGAAGATCTTAAAACCCTATTAGGAGTCATTCTTTACAATGCAATAAGTACAGTGACCTGGTTAAGGGTCAGACCCTGTTAGGATTCTTTTACAAATAACCCTGTTAGGGGTGAGGACTCACTCTCCAAAAGCTCACTGCTAATATGATGAAGGCTGCAACCTTCCGTAGAATAGATATACACTATATCTAATAATGAATTGTTTGAGTAGACCTATTGTCTTGATCAGTTCCAATGAATTCTATACACTCTCTTCTTCTTCACATAGATCTTTAACTAATGAATGAAATGGCTTTACTATCCCAAGATAATCAACATTTTGTTCTGTCCTCTTTCTATTTCTTTTCTTATCATTCACTCTTGGTGATCTTCAAATGATCTACTATAAGTATCTTCTCCAAAAGATATGATCTTTGTCATCTTAAGGAATCCCTTCAATGCTTCTTTAGTTGGCCAAACCAAGCATGCAACATAATTAGAACCGCGCAACTCAAACTGAATAGATGCATTGCTTCACATAGTCAGCTCCACCAAAATTACCCAAACATCATGCTTCGGATGAAACACAATTAGTGCCTTTGGTTAATTAACTTAGACTCACAACTAAACATGAATTTGAACACGCATATCCCATAGATAGACACAACTAAAGAATCAGTAAAATTACTGTCGGCTTTCTGAAAACAATCTTCTGAAACTATGTCGGGTAAATAGAGTAACATAACTCAATTATTACTAAACATTTGAATCTGCATGTATGTACACGGTATAGTAACTATGTCTGAAATATAAAAACAATCGTGAAAGGAATCTATGTATCCATACTGAAAAGTGAATACAGTTCACTGTTGTATACTATATGTTGTCATCAATGACAAATATAAGTCAACTATTTGCATAAAGGAAAATCTCCAGCAATCTCCCCCTTTGACATTGATGGAAACATATGATTAAAAACACCATCAATCCAAAAGTGTCTCCTTTCTTTTTGCAATCTTCTCAATATCGTCATCAAAGGTTCCTCTTCACTGCTACAGCTCCTCTAACTGTGTTTTTTTATTTTCATGACTATATACTCCCCCTGAGTATATGATCTCCCTTACTATATACTCCCCTTTGACATCAATGGAAAAGGGTGCCAAATACCATTAAGCACGAGTACTACTCCAAAAGTAGAGTAGTCAACCATTCATCAGTCACCAAGGATTGATGCTCTTGCTGCAAATTCTAATCAAACTCGGGAAAGGGAATTACTCCCAGCTTCTCCCTGAGATACTCAAAAGTATCTTTTGATAAAGGCTTTGTAAAAATATCTACTAACTGTTCTTTAGTGCTCACATAATCCAACTTTACTTCTTTGTCTGCAACTTTTTCTCTTAGAAAATGATATTTTATTCCAATGTGTTTTGTCTTTGTGTGCATCACAGGGTTCTTTCACATATTGATAGTGCTAGTGTTATCACAGTGAATAACAATAGAATAATCAATTATAATTCCAAAGTCTTGTATCATTTGTTTGATCCAAACAATTCTAGAACAATTCAATGTTGCTGCTACAAATTCTGCCTCAGTTGTTGACTGAGAAATACAATTCTACTTCTTGCTTGTCCAAGTGACCAATCTGTCTCCAAGAAATATTTCTCCTCTTGAGGTACTCTTTATGTCATCAACACAACCTGCCCAATCAGCATCAGTATACACATGAAGTTGTACATTCTCTGAGTTAGGATACCATAAACCATAGTCTATAGTTCCCTTTAAATATCTTAATATTCTTTTTATTTCCATTAGGTGATTCTGTTTAGGTTCAGCTGCAAATCTCCCAACAATGTTAACTGCATTAGAAATATTAGGTCTAGATTGAGTGAGATATATGAGTTTTCCAACCATAGACTTGTATAGTGTCTTGTCAACTGTTGTGGAATCATCATCTTTAGAAAGTTTGCTTCCTGTTATCATGGGGGTGCTTACTGGCTTGCAATCTTCCATCTTAAAAGTATTTAATATCTCCTTCACATATTTAGATTAATTTATGAATATGCCTTTGTCTATTTGTTTTACATTTAATCCCAAAAAATATTTGATAGTTCCAATCATGCTCATTTCAAACTTGCTCTATATTTCTTTAGCAAAATCTGCACTAAGCTTGTCATTACCTCCAAAACTAATGTCATCAACAAAGATAGCAACAAGTAGTAAAGCTTCAGGTGTCTCTCTGATGAATAAGTTGCAATTTGTTGCTCCCTTTTTGAATCCAATCTTTGTCAAGTAACCATAAAGTCTCTCATACCATGCTCTTGGGGCTTGTTTAAGTCCATAGAGGGCTTTCTTTAGTTTTCATATTGTTGGCACTCTAAAAAATTTGTGAGGAATGGGACACATTAGCATGCATTTGTACTATTTTGCTTTCAAGTTGCATGTGGGAACCAGGTGTTTTCTGGGTGGTTTCATAAAATGAATTTTTCCATTGCCTTTCATACGCTTCAGTGGTTTATTCCAAGTCCTAAAGTTGCATGCTCAAATGGGTTTTCATCAGTTCGTTCCTAGGGGGTCTCAAAATCATAAAATTGCCAAGTGTAGAAATCGCCGAGAAGGGCTACTTCGGGATTGAGTATCATGAAATTTGATAAGTGTTATGAAAATCTGAGCCTAACATCTTGTTGTACACATTTCATACTCTCTATGTGTCAGGTTTCAGGTCCCTGTGATGAGTTTCGACCCTGTTTATTCATCCCCTTCTAGAGGTGTTTTCTCAGTTTTGCACTTGTGCACTGGTTCATTTGTTTGCCGGGAGCCCTGTTTATGAAGCTATATTTGATACCCGGTGATTGATCAAGAAGAATTAATGATGGATTTGTATTGTAGGCATTTTCCTCTTCTGGCCTATCCATTTGTAGCCCCTGGTGAATCCGTTTCAGTACTTTTCAAAGCCAAATCCGTTTGTAGTTTTTACTGTTTTGCTGAAACCCAGAAGTCCAGAAGTTTTAAGGGCTATTTTGACAGTGTGAAAAGGACACCTGT
>MU225026.1:2148016-2159799 GCA_018584345.1 Thuja plicata | reverse complement strand
ATTGGACTATGTAAGCACAAAAGATCAGTTAGCAGACATTTTCATGAAGCCTTTAGCAAAGGATACTTTTGAGTATCTAAGGGAGAAGTTGGGAGTCATTCCCTCTCCTAAGTTTGATTAGAGAAAGTAGCAAGTACATCAGTCTTGTGTGACTGATGAATGGTTGACTACTCTACTTTTGGAGTAGTACCTATGCATAATGGTTTATGGCACCCTTTTCCATTGATGTCAATGGGGGAGTATGTAATAAAAACAAGGAACACATACAAGGAGCTTATACTCTGGGGGAGTATACATATAAAACATAGTCTATGTAACTACAGCAGTGTAGATGGATCTTTGATGAGGATATTGAGAAGATTGTAAAAGAAAGAAGACACCATGAACAGAAGTTGTTTTTATCATATGTTGCCATCAATGCTAAAGGGGGAGATTGTTGGAGATTTGATTCTGAACAGTTGATTGATTGTATGTTTGTCATTGATGACAACATATAATACACAGTATCTCTTCTGTATGTACTTATCCATATGATGACATGAAGACTTGCGTGGATAGATACATGTTTTTGACATGTTTATTATGCTATGTTCATACACACAGTCCCAAATATGATGTTTCAGTAAAGATATGTAATTCTGTTATTGACGCTTACAGTTCTGGAGGAATAACGGTTTAAGGCCGACGTATGTAACGTGTTTATTGAGTTGTGCCTATCTTTAGGATATGCATGTGTATATTCATGATGAGTTATGAGTTTTTGATATTAATCTAAAGGTGCCAAATGTATTTCAAGAAGATTGCAAAGTTATGGTTAAATTGGTGAAGCTGACTTAGTGAAGCGACGTATCTATTCAGTTTATACTTGCGCAGTTGTAATTATGCTTGCACACTTAGTAGAGCCAACAAGGATGTTAAGAAGAGTTGTCCTACGGATCCCATGATCTCATACTTGGTGTATATACTTATAGAAGGTCATTTGTGATAAGAAGATTTGTGAAAGCCAGAGATAAGAAAAGCAGAGTAGAGTGTTAAAGCAGTAGAGCTATATTTATCATATGTTGATAATATAGATATTGAAGTAGAAGATTTCAAAACATAGAGAAGATTGTTGTAGTGCTTTACAAGAGGTTAAAGTATCGGCACACAAAAGGAACTGATCAGACAAGCAGTGTCACAAATAGCAGTTCACCTTGTTGATACAGTGTGTATCAAATAACCAGAAGGTTGTAGCCTTCACTACTTGGACAGTGAGTCTCCCACTCCTAATAGGGTTATTGTAAAAGACTCCTAACAGGGTCAGACCCTTAACCAGGTCACTATACTACTGCATTGTAATGAACAACTCCTAACAGGGTTGAAAGATCTTTTAACAGGGACTACTACAAATAGTATAGTTCTTTGTGGGTACTAATTCCCACCGGGGTTTTTACCATTTGGTTTCCCCGTAACCAAATTGATGTGTTGTGTAATGTGTTATCTGAATGTGTATTTGATTTATATCAATCTAGATTAATAAGTACAAAGGATTTAAATTTGTTGATAACTGATTCACCCCCCCCCCTCTCAGTTATCCCTGAAGTATTCTAACATATCCTTTATCTAGAAATTGTCCAACACTTAGTAAGTTATGATGCAAACCATCAACATACAAAACATCATCTGTCTTGTTCTTTCCATCTAAGAAGCTAGATCCTCTACCTATGATAGATTTGGTAGTGTTATCTCCAAATCTAACCATGTCACCTTTGTACTTATCTAGATGTACAAATATTTCTTTTTCACCTATCATGTGATGTGAACACCCAATGTCTATGGTCCAGTCTATTCTGATGTCTGCTTGTGAAACTAAGGCCAATTCTTGTGCTTTCTTTTCATCTTCAATTACTATTATTTCAATCATTTTTTCATTATCTTTAATTGCAACCAATCCAATTTCATCTTGATGACATGTACCTGATTGAATGTTTGAAGATATCAAGTTGATGATCATGCAAGGCATTAAATCAATTAATGTATTGTAATTTCATTGATGTCAACTTGATATAATCTATATGGTCATGGAAATAATGCTAAAGACTTCAAAGAACCGATGAATCAAGACTATGCTATCAGTGATGCATACAAGTCAAGTATTCACTAAGTGACTGCATACACCGACGGAGTGCACACCAACGGTTAGAGTCATAGTGTTACCCGATGATCTAATGCACAGCATTACCAATGAGAAAAGTTTCAGTGTTGCCCAACGGAGAAGAAAAGGATGGAGATCCCGATGACAATTGAAGTCACACTGACGAAATAGTCAGTTATCACTGATCACTAACTAAAGTTTTGACCGACAAAATAGAGAATTCAGAAAATGACAAAATGCTTAACTGTCAAGAAGCTAAAGATAGAATTAACAGATAGTTATCATTTTTTTAATCATCCAGATAAATCCAGAGATAAGTAAGTAATTTAAAGCTGATTTATCCAGTTGGCAAGAAGATCTCTTTGAGATAAATCAGGAGTTTTCTTTACATCTATTGGAAAGAATTGTGGAACACGCCAAGAATTGAGAAATCCAAGAAAAGGGGAAATCATGTCTATATAGAGAAAAAATCAATTCATTACAAATTGTGGAGTGAACAAGAGAATAGAGGAAAGATGCTAAATAAAATTTGAAGGAGAAGAAAGTCTTCATTCAGTCCTGATGAGGAAAGAGCTAGATTCTGCAGACACCAACGAATAGTGAGACAAGCATCATAGAGCAGAACATTGTGGAGCAAAGGTATAAGTGATTATATTGATCAGAGAGGTAATGGACTTACAATAGATCTAAAAATCTGCAATTTAGTTGTATGTATGAATAGATCATTAGTGTTTCATTTTAACCATTGAAGCATATAAGCCTCTTAACTGAGAAGGACTTAAAATTATTTTTCAATTGAGATACATCCTAAGGAGTATCAAAAATTTTGATCACAAAAGAAGCATTGGATATGCCTGATACCTATTGATAGGCAAAGTGAGTGTTTGATCAAGGATGGTAGCATTAGATGCCAGATACTAGTTGACAAACTATTTCTAAATCCTCTAACAAGGTCACACCTAACAGTTTGTTTGTAACCTTTAACAGAGTTGGATCCTAACAGAGCTCACTTCAAAAGAGTGAAAATTTGGGGTACCGGTCCCAGTGGTTTTTCCCTAAATAGGGTTTCCACGTTAAAATCCTTTTGTTATGTGTTTATGGTTTATTACTTTACTATTTTACATTTCACATATGTATTTCTGGATTTATCAGTATACTCTTCATATTTACTGTGTTTCGGTAAATAGATGACTGCTTATCGGTAATCATACAGAAAAGAGATTAGCAAAGCTATCAGACAAGTAGTAAATTGATATAAGTATTTCAAGGCATACATCTTGTAGGACAGAAGATAACTTGAGACATAATTAGTGGTTATAAGTTTTAAGGGTTGATTTAAGGATTAATTTTTGAGGCCACTGTTTCACCCCCCTCTCATTTATTACTAACAATTGGTATGAGAGCTTGTGTTCTTAGAAGGAAGGTTTCAAAACCTAAGCTAAAAATCACAAGATGAACAGAGAAGATGTGCCCAAGCTGAACAAAGATAATTTTTCTTCATGGCATAGCAGAATAAGACTCCACTTATCAGGTATTGGTAATGATGTTACTCAATACTTAGATGTTGAATATGTGTTTCCCATAGGAGCACCAACAGTTGAAAAATTTAGAGAGAAGCATGAGCACAATTGCATGATGATAGAGCTTGCTTCCTCACTATCTAATGCTGAATTTGAAGATGTCAAAACTTTCAATACTACAGAGAAGATGTGGGAAAAATTGATGCTTGTACATGGTGGTGACAAGAATATTTTGAAAGCCAAGGTAGAAAGCCTTAGAGGAAATTTTGATGATCTCAAAATGAAAGAAGGTGAAAACATCACTCAGTACAACACAAGAATCAAAGAGGTAGTCAATGTTATCTAAGGAGTTGGAGGTGTACTAGAAGAAGATATAGTGGTAAATAAAATTCTAAGAACCTTACTACCTACTTATGCTATTAGAGTATCTTCCATTCAAGAAATGAGAGCAATAGAAAATAGCAATGTTACTCTAGACAGTTTGATGGGAAGACTGATTTCATTTGAGATGAACAACTTTGATAATAGTGTCTTACCAAACATAGAGTATTCATTCAAAACTTCTATGAGAATAAGTAAATCAAGTCATAAAAACACTATGATAAAATATAGTGATAGTGAAAGTGAAGAAGATGATATTGATGAAATTGAAGCACTTACGGCTAGAAGAATGCAAAGAGGCAAAGTTAAATACAAAGTTAAATTACCACTTGTTTTTTTTAATTGTAAAGAGATTGGACACTTTGCTACAAGATGTACTAACAAAAGAAAAGATGACAGAAGTAATGATAGATCATTTGAAAAGAAGTCTGACAAAGGTGATTACAGAAGCTACCGACAATCAGAAAGAAGAGATACCCGAGACTACAAGGACAAAGGAAAGAAAGCCACTTACCTATCAAAAAGCAAAGATGAAGATACTGACACGGAATCTGATGAAGACATCAAGATGGTGTTTGTGGAAGTAAAAGATGATTTAGATTATGATGAAGATAGGTATGTAGAAACTGCACTCATATCTAAGGTTAGTAAAAATGATGTCTGGATCATAGATAGTGGCTGCACTCACCATATGACCGGTGATAAGAAAAAGTTTGAGACTTTTGAGTACTATAAAGGTGGTTCAGTAAGAATGGATAATGACACACCTTGTCCAGTCGAAGGTAGAGGAACCATAATGTTGAATAACTAGATAAAATGTGAAAATGCTTATTGGGTAAATGGATTGAATTATAATCTATTGAGTGTTTCTCAGCTGAATAATTTAGGTCACAGCGTAGCATTTGAAAATAAGAAGGCAAAGATCTTCAATAAATTAGGAAATTTGATTGGTACCGGTGAGCAGACAAAAGGTAACTTATTCTATCTGAATGATACTGACACCACTTGTTTGATTGCTACAAAAAAAGACATATGGTTGTGGCACAAAAGATTGTGTCATGTGAAATTTGACAACATGATAAAGATTAGACAAAAGAGAAATGTCAGAGGCTTATCGACGATGACCAAGCCTGACAACATCATGTGTAAGAATTGTCAAAAAGGTAAGATGACAAAGTCTAGTTTCAAAACAAAAACCCATACATCTAATGCAATTCTAGAATTAGTCCATATTGATTTATGTGGACCTATGAGAACAAAGATTTATTATGGATATATATATTGTATTCTCTTTATTGATGATTACTCTAGAATGATGACAGTCGTGTTTCTAAAAGATAAATCATAAGCATTTAAGATGTTTAAATGGTATAGGGCAATGGTTGAGAAGCAAAGTGGTAAGGAGTTAAAATACTTAAGGTCAAATAGAGGAGGGGAATTTATTTCAGATGAATTCACTAACTTTTGTAATGAGCATGGAATCGAAAGATAGGTCTCTGCACCAAGAACACCACAGTAGAATGGAATTGTTGAAAGAAGGAACATGTCCATAGTTGATTGTGCAAGGACACTGATGATAGAGAAATGGATCACCCAAATCTTCTAGAGGGAAGTTGTTAGTATTGTTTTTTACACATTGAACATAGTACAATTGAAAAAAGGCACCAAAAAGACACCTTATGAGCTATGGTATGGATACACACCAAATGTAAGTTATTTCAAAAAAATTGGCAGTCAATGTTATATCTTAAAAGATGATAGAAATGGAAAAATTGACTCCAAGAGTGATGAAGGAATCTTTCTAGGGTATTCTACCAAGCACAAGGCTTATAAATGTCTAAACAAAGCCTCTAACAAAATTGTTGAAAGTGAAAATGTAAAGATAGATGAATTTGCAGAGAAAAATGAAAAGGAAAGCACTAAAGAACTAGAGGACTACAATAGGTTCACTTACAATGAGGAACGTAAAACTCTACCTGATCAAAAATGTAGAGCTCCCGAGAAATAGATCATTACACCCTGAGCATCAAGATACAAATACTGACAATCAGAATATTGCTCAAAATGATGCACACAGTGATGCAAAATAGAATGAAGAAAAAAATGATTATCAAGCTGATAGACAAAGAGCTCAACCTGTACTTGCAAGATATGTCAAAAGGAACCATCCATAGAACTAGATCATAGGAGATAAAAGGGTTGGTATGAGAACCAGAAGTAAGTCTCTAAATACAAGATGTCTCATTTGTGATTATGAGCCCAAATCTGTCAATGTTGTACTAGATAATGATGAATGGATAAGTGCTATGAATGAAGAGATTGAACAGATAGCTAAAAACAAGACATGGACACTTGTACCAAGACCAGATGACAAGAATGTCATCGGTACAAAATGGATATTCAAGAATAAGCTAAATGAGAATGAAGAAGTCACAAGAAATAAAGAAAGACTAGTATGCAAGGGGTATGCACAAGAAGAAGGAGTTGACTATGGAGAGACCTTTGCACCCTTTGCTAGGCTAGAAGGAGTAATAATATTTCTTTCTTATGTTGCATATAAAGGATTCAAGGTATATCAAATGGATGTCAATTCTACATTCCTAAATGGAATACTTGATGAAGAGGTATACATTGAACAACCATAAGGGTTTGTTAATCCAGACAAGAGAAACATGGTATGTAGACTACACAAAGCCCTGTATGGATTGAAATAAGCACCCCGAGCCTGGTATGAAAGACTTCATTCCTATCTCATAAGTATTGGATTTGTAAGGACTAGTGAAAACAATAATCTTTATTTCAAGGAATATATTGATGCTAACATTTTGATTGTTGAGATATTTGTTGATGACATCATATTTGGAGGCAATGATATGTTATGCAAATCATTTGTAAATGAAATGAGAAAAGAGTTTGAGATGTCTATGTTTGGAGAGATCAAGTTCTTTCTTGGTCTGCAAATCAAGCAACAAGATGAAGGTATTTTCATTACACATTCCAAGTACATCAAAGAAGTACTAAAAATATTCAAGATGGAAGAGTCCAAACTAGTTGGAACACCGATGGCAACTAGATGCAAACTGACAAAGGAAGACAAGTCATCAGAGATAAATTAGACTTTGTATAGATCTATGATTGGAAAACTCATGTATGTTGTACATACTAGACCAGATATTGCACATGCAGTAGGAATAGTTGCTAGCTTTTCTGCTAATCCCAGGGAATCACATATGACTGTTGTAAAAAGAATCCTAAGATATCTGAAGAATACAGAGGAATATGGCTTACGGTACAAAAGAGAAGGCAAATTTGAACTTAAGGTATTTACCGACGCTGATTGGGTAGAAATATTGATGACCGAAAGAGCACAACTAGAGGAGCATTCTTTATGGGTGACAGACTTGTCACATGGATCAGCAAGAAGCAAGGATGCATCTAACAATCTATTGCAGAGGCAGAGTATGTTGTTGCTACTACAAACTACTCAAATATTGCATGGATCAAACAGTTACTGGAAGGTATGCATATGAAAATTTTAGAACCAGTAATTATCTATTGTGATAATACAAGTGTTGGAATTATATTGGAATGATGTACTAAGAGGGGAGGGGTGAATTAGTACCTCTAAAACTTTTCTTGGTTAGCCCATTAACCCTTAATCATCAGTTTGTAAATTATCTTATCTAATTGTTCATCTTTCTTTATGTATATGTAATCATATCATAAGTTCTTTAATATGTAACCATAAAATAAAAATTCATGAAAATAGATAACACATGACACAAGATATGATATCGCAGAAAAATCCTATTATGAAGTAAAAACTGCGATGGGGATTTTTACCCACAAGAATTCACTATCTGCAGATAAGAAGGGGTCGGTTAAGGCTTACAATTGGTCACTTTTGATGACCTACCCTGTTAGGAGTATTACAGTGGAGACCTGTTAAGATCTACTTTGATTGAAGCTTTAGCAACACTGTTAAGTGTGCACTCTGTTAAGAGATTTGTAAAGAACGATTAAGTCCACCTTCTACAAAAGGATTTTAGATGTGATTCACTTGTTAGAATGCAACTACATAAGTCTTTGATCTGATGATGTATGTAATCTCTAATTTCTGATAACAGATCCAATAAAGCTTCCTATGTATGAGTAATCATCCTTCCATGATTGAATAATACCTTTGTCTTCTCGTCGGTAGCCTCTGTGTGTTCTTGACAACTAATATGATTTATTTCTAAACTTTGCATGAATTCTGCCTTCTACTCCTTAGATGCTCCTCGTGGATATCAACAACAATTAATTCATAACTCACAATTGATTTGAACATCTATTTATACTAGATTTTGGCTCAATTCTTGATTCACGCTTTGCAAGTTAACTCTAGATCCAAGGTTTACAACTTGACCTTGATCTTTAGTTATTAGGATGCTTTAAAACATTTACATAAATCTTGATTGACCCTCAAGTTATGATTTAAAACAAATTAAAACTCTGTAAATAGAATTGCATTGCTTTATCTGACGCTTAAAACTCAGATCCACTATTTGCGGGTTCTCTAACTGGTTGTCGGTTCTGACGGTCGGTTTTCTTTGTCGTCGGTGCTCCTTTCTTGAACTAGTCATTGGGTATGCCTTTTCTACTTCATCGGTGATAATCTCAATGTTATGTTATTGACCTGTCGGTGATGTCTTGTTTACTTCATCAGTGCAACACTTGTTAGTGTTCATCGGTCAATTCCATATTTAGCATTTTCTCCTGACCTTTGTGTTCTATCGGGTATGCTCGCTGCTCGTCGATAATGTTTGTAGTCCACCAGTAATGCTTGTACCGATGATCTCTGTCAATATTTTTCACTAAGTGTACTAATGGCAAAATTAATGTCATCGATCTCCCCCTTTGACATTAGTATAAAAAACATTGATATGTGCAACATACTGAGTGTATTAGTATGTACACCTGTGTATACTCCTTCCTTAGTCATTTGAATGACTCCCCCTATGTATATGATGCTAAGTGTAAGTATATATACATATCCTTATGTACTTTTCTTTTCCCCTTTTTTTTTATATATATTGTACATGACTATCTTTGTATATATGTTCCTTCTGTACATACAATATACATTTCCTTTCTATTCCTCCTTTTTTTTATTCTAAAGGAAAAGGTACTTACAGCTTGTCAAAAAGGTGGGAATGTGAGGACTTGATCTCCTCCATCATCTTTTCCCATTTATCTTTTAGCATTTCTAGAGCCATGTGCTCCAGTGATATCCTTACATGTATATCATAGATGTTGTCTACTACAGACATCTCTGGGGTTGCAATAAGGTTTCTTGCTTTAGAAATATGTTGTTGTAGAATAGTAAGATTAGGCAGAATGTGTGCCTATAGTTCTATAATCTCACCTCTTAGTTGTGTTTCAGCATCCCATATTTCTTGCCTTAGCCTGTTAGCCTCAATAACCTTGTAATGATGCGCCTTGATACTTTATGCATTTGAGGGTAGGCTTTGTGCACTTGCTGTGACATTAGAATCTATCTCTGCTAACTTGTCACTATTTTCTTTTGTAAAATTTTGAAGCATGCATATCTTTTGAACTAAGGTAATTGCTTCAGTAATCATTGGCTCTAATTTATCAATTAGTTCAGAGAGCTTTACCTTGTTCAGTGCCACTTCTTGGCTGATTTTATCAATTAATTTGTATTGATACTTCTTTTCTGCTTGTTCTTCCATAGCTTTTTCTACATCTATATTATGCTCTGAGATTGCGTCGATAAGAACAGCTATTTGTTCCTTAACTATAGTATTTGCTTCAAGTTTTACCTCAGGAACAATTTTTTGGAGAATATCTCTTGCCTTGTCAAGTGCCATTGTTTCCCTGTGTTCTTGTATCATTTTCTTTTGAATGGCTTTTCTTTGACATAGTACTCCAAACTCTTGAAGTTTATCATTGTCCAAAGTGGTAATATCCTAGTTTGGAACTTCTATTACTTCATCCAATGTAACAGCCAAGATGTCTTTCTTTACTATTTTCTTCTTCTTCTTTGGCTGGGTGGCAGATTGATGTACTACCATCTGTAAAGCTTGAGATTGGGTTGACTTGGTAGGTGAGGGTCGAGAAGATGAGGCATCCTTTTGTATCTGTTGTGAGTCCACCGGCTGGTTTGGTGAAGACGTCTCCTCATTTTCATTAGGTGTATCAATAGATGTATCTTCTTTAAGTTTTATACCTTCATCCTGCTTGACTCCTTCACTTTTATCTTTTTCTTCACCCTTTCTCAGTGTATCCTTTGTTTTATTATCAGCTTCTTTGGTTTGTTCATTTGACACTTCTTGTTGATTTTCAGTTGCATCCTTCATTTCTGTATCTGTATCCTTTTGAGTGTTGGATACAACTTTGTTTTCATTCGTATCCATATCCTTGGGTATATTATCATCTTTCTTAGATGATTTGTCCTGACTTGACTGAATATCAATAGTATCTATTAAAATATTCATGTTTGTAGGTGTATTGACTATTGCAGTGTCAATAGTTGTATCTTGTCTGTCGATATTACCCTTTGCAGCATTTATGTCTTCATCTTTTTGAAATTATGCTACAGGGTCTTGTCCTGTGGTGTCATTGACAATTTTTTCTAACCATGATTCATCATTTATATCATCATTTAAGTTAACTTTTATTGACAATTCTTCTTTGGTAACTTCTTCATCCTCTAAACTGGTGTGTATTGGACTTGCTGGTACTTGATTATCTTCACCATCTTTTGGCCATTCTTCATCTATAATATCAATCTATTTCTGGCCAGTTATTTGCACTTCTTCACTGTCTAACTCAGCTATTGAGTTATCTCTCTGATTGACAGTTTCATTCTCATAACTTCTCTTCTCAGTAGGATTGAGTATCTTTCTCCATGTATCATGGGTTTCTTGTTCTAGCTCTATAAGCTTCTCTTCAAGAAATTTATAAGCTCTCATCTTGAGTGAGAAACTTTTCACATGTTTCTCCATGATTTCATTGATTTCTTCTCTTTTTGATTTAGGACGCATAAGAGAAACAAGTACTCTTTCTCTTATCCTCTTCTCCTCATGGAGTTCAAAAGTGAATCTAGAAGATATTCTAATTAACAATTCTTGTGGTACATCACATGTAGTGAATTGTAGTGGGATATAATAGTGTCTGCACATTTTATCTATAAGTGCATCTTCAATCTTATTTTGTTCTATAGAATCCCATCTTAACCATTTCCTAATCTTAGGATGTCCAAGAGATGCTGCTTCAGAAATATACTTACATATTTCATCAATGTCTTCAGTGGGTGATGTAACCTTTGTTGTTTCCTTTGCTTGTTTTGTAGTGTCAGGTTCATCCATAGCTGAGTCCTCTAAATCCTCATTTTTCTAAACAAATTTCCTCCTTTTGGCAGGTGCCCTAACTGGTTGTTTTACCTTTGTGTGTCAAGTTTCCTTTTATACACCTTTTCTTATACCATGGGAGAAGGAGTTGCATCCTTTGTTGTTTGACTCCTTGTTCTTGACTTCTTAGGTGGAGGAGGAGGTGGTAAATCAGACTTCTCTTCCTTTGATTCATTTTGCTCTGTTGTTCACTAATGGGAAGTTGTTCCTTGGTGAGTTCCTCCTTACCCTCTTGTTCCTCTTCACCTTCTCTTTCTTCTTCTCCTTCAGAAGATATATTCAAGTTCTTTTTCAAATTCTTCACCATTCTTTTTGACTATTTTATAGCCTTCT
>MU225026.1:2126674-2136959 GCA_018584345.1 Thuja plicata | reverse complement strand
GTGATTTAGGCACTAAATTGGAAAATGATACTAACACTCCTTGTGTTGATGCTACTTTTTATAGGCAACTAGTAGGAAGTTTAAATTATCTTACCCTTACTAGACCTGACATTTCTTATGTTGTAGGATTAGTTTCTAGATACATGTCTAAACCTCAACAATCTCATTTAAAAGTTGCAAAAAGAATCTTAAGGTACATTAAAGGTACTCCAAATTATGCTTTATTTTATGATGCTAATGTTGATTTTACTCTTAAAGGTTATACTGATTCAGATCTAGGAGGTGACCCCAATGATGGGAAATCCACTAGTGGTTAATATTTTTTCCTTGGTTCAGGTACAATTTCTTGGAAAAGAAAAAAGCAACAATCAGTTTCATTGTGTTCTACCGAGGCTGAATATAAAGGTTGTACTACTACCTCTAAAGAAGCATTATGGCTTCGAAGATTACTTGCAGATTTGGGCTTACCTCAGCATGATCCCAAACCTTTATACTATGATAATCAAAGTGCAATTGCCTTAGCAAAGAATCCAGTTTATCATGCAAGATCAAAGCACATTGCTCTCAATCATCACTTCATCAGAGAACACATTCAAGATAGACAATTGTCCCTCTTTTTCTGCAAAGGAGAAGATCAAGTTGCAGATATCTTGACATAGCCTCTATCTAGAGAGGAATTCCAGATTCATTGTACCAATTTGGGTTTAACACCCTTTGATTGTAAACCCCCAAGTAAAGATTAAAGGGGGGTGTTAGAATTAATCTTTCCTTGGTTGTTATATTTACTAGGATAAACCAAGGCATCCTTTATTATTCTTAGATATTCCTCCTTATGACGAATCCTACACTTGGCTCACACACTTATGACATGTGGCATCCATAGAAATGGGAGTTACAATGTAACTCCCTCCTCACCTCTCTATTAAAGAGATGGCTCTCTTTCTCTCACACACATACTAGACACAATTTTATTCCTCTTCTTCTTGGATATTTTGTATGAGCTTTGCTCTCACTCTCTCTCTCTCTCATTCTTAGGCATTTGTTGCCACTTTCATTAATATCACAGGGGTTTTTTATGCTTTTCCCCTTTTAAAATATTGTCTCCTTGTTTTATTGTGCTTGGTGAATGCTCCTAGTTTGTGATTATTCATGGTAACACTTCTTTTTCTTTCTCATTGATTAAACAATTTCCTAACTCTATATTTTGTTATTCTTATTTTAACAGTTAGGATGCTTTAAAACATTTACATAAACCTTGCTTGACCCTCAAGTTATGATTTAAAACAAATTAAAAATCTATAAATAGAATTACATTGCTTTATCTGACGTGTAAAACTCAAATCCACTATTTGTGGGTTCTCTAACTGACCATCGGTTCTGATGGTCGGTTTTCTTTGTCATCGATGTTCCTTTCTTGAACTCGTCATCAGGTATGCCTTTTCTGCTTCATCGGTGATGATCTCAATGTTATGTTATTGACCCGTCGGTGATGTCCTGTTTACTTCATCGGTGCAACACTTGTCAGTGTTCATCGGTCAATTCCATACTTAGCATTTTCTCGTGACCTTTGTGTTATGTCGGGTATGCTCGTTGTTCACTGGTAATGCTTGTAGTCCGCCGGTAATGCTTGTACCAATGATCTCTGTCAATGTTTTTCATTAATCGTACTAATGGAAAAATTAATGTCATCAACAAATGCAATAAACATTTCCAAAAATCCAGTCATGCATGCTAAAATAAAGCATATTGCCATCAAGTATCATTATTTAAGAGAACAAGTTCAGGAAAAGGAGGTGATACTTGAGTATGTGAAATCAAAGGAACAATTGGCTAATATCTTCACCAAGCCACTCCCCAAGGATGCATTTGAATACTTGAGAAAGAGACTAGGGGTCAGACCCTTGTCTACTGGTCAGTAAGATGACTAGAAAATTGCATCAGCCTACATATTATAGCCACCTGGATTCGGTATGTTCTGACTATAGATCCTATTTTCCCTAAGTGTGATCATACCTCCAATTATGTCATGACAATGTTACATTGGCATAATTCATTTTTAAATTAGATTTAATGTCCTAGGTGGTTTTTATCACTAAATTATATTAGCTACTATAGCCATACAATTCAAATCAATTCAAACCAATTTAAACAAATCAATTTCAAACATGGCTATAGTATTTAATCATAAAGGAATTAAATGAAACTCAATATATCCCTTCACTTGCAAAAGAACCCATTCCCCCTAGCCTAATTAATTTAATTAAATTGGCTATAGTCCTATTGATTATTAAAAATCAATTAATTGTTTAAATAATTAATATCTTATTTTTGAATGAATTAAATAAGTTTATTTCATTTCATTAATATTCCTCTAAACCCCTAACCTAACCCACTTCAACCACTTTGACCCTGGGTTTGAAATTATCTCAACTCATTCACCCCATGCTAATTTAATCCTAATCCTAATTTCATCCTAACCCACCTCCTAATGTTGTCACATTCCATTAGGGAGTGATTAAGGACTCCACCCACTTGAGAAAGTCAAGGAATCTCAAGATTCCTTTCCTCAAGTCCACTTTCTCAAGCCACCCTCTTACACCCTTCCAATGCTTCTTTAAGGCTTTCATTAATGCCTCATTAATAAAGATCCCTTAAGCCCATGTCTCCACCATGCCTATTGAATGCCTTTGGCATTTATTGCTCTTACACACCATTAATGAGTTTTTCAACTCCATTAATGCACCTTGTCCCCCCCTCCCTCTCCTATTTCTTCTATAAATAGAAGGTGTTTTTGAGCACAAATAAGCCTTCATATTATATTAAAAATTGCATTGTTATTTTGTTAGAATAGACATAGATTCATATCACATTTCATATTTCATGTTGATGTATTGTTATTTTCATGCTTTTTAGAGCTAGAATGCATGTCATTTAGATATCTTTATCATTTTAACTCAAATATTTCATGCTAGGATGTATATGTCACTGAAAGAGGCATAATCCAAAATGATGTGACTATGATGGATCTATGTAATACTAAATAGAATACCAGCAAATCATTTACACACTTCCTAAAAAGATGAAGGAAAATCTTTGCACGGTACTCGTGAGCTATCCCTGAATCTGAGAAAATGGAAATCTTCATTAATAACTTGGTACCTGAATTGAAATACGCATTACAAATGCAAGACTCCCCTAGTTTTGATAGAATGATCAAGAATGCTCTCCGTATCAAGGAGTTTATGGTCAAAAAGGGAGAGATCACTCTTCAAAGTGAAAGCAAATCAAACAATTCCAACTCCAAGCCTAAATGGTGGAAACAGAACAAAAATGTTGTCAACGATGGCGTAGCGGACGCATCTAGTTTTGGCCCTAAACCCGAGGTATTAAATCTCACTAACAGTATGCAATCAAGAAATGATGCCAAGGTAACGACTCCCATACCCAAAGCAAACACTGATAATAGCAAGGGTTGGACATGGACTTCAAAACCTCAAAGAACATTCACTCCTTTGGGAGATCCTCTCAAGACTGTTTTGAAGAAACTTCTAGACAACAAAGTTCTCACAATCCCAGATTCCAAACCATGGGAACCAATGGTTAAACCCAGATGGTGGGATGATAATTCTTACTGTGTATTTCAAAAAAACAAAGGACACAAGACTAATAATTTCATTAAGCTTAAACATGTGATTCAAGACCTCATTGAAGGAGGAAAGATCAAGGTAGATGGACACACTACTAATGAAGATCACACGACATTCAATAAACCATTTCCTAATTACGACAAAGGAAAAACATCCAAAGGGAAAGGTAATGAAGTAAACTGCACCTATTCCAACAATGATAATGTGATCAATATGCTAGACATTAAAACTAAGTCAATTAATGTGGTCACAATCAAAGGTGTTTCATTCCTCTCGAATGTAGTAACACGGAGCCAAGCATAGTTCATGATCAAAGGACCCCCAAAAATAGCATCAACGTCCAAAGTTCTTATTATTAATATTCCTAAACCGGTAACAAAACACGTGGTTACTATGCCTGGAGCAAAGTATGACTTGGTAAACCAATTGCAACGAACCTCTACCAAAATTTCCATCTTCGAGTTACTCAAGATATCCATAGTACATAGGGAAATCCTAGAACAAGCCCTACATGTTTTAAATATCCTAAAGGATATTGACATAGACAAATTCCAAGCGATGGTCAATCACATCTCAGCACCACATTACCTCTCCTTTTCTGAAGAGGATGATAAGTCATTGACACATCCACATAATCAACCCCTCCATAGCGAAGTTCTCATTCATAAATCCTATGTTAGATGTGTCTTGATAGATGGAGGTGCAGGATTAAATATTTGTACCCTTAATCTCATCATAAAGTTGGGTATTTCAGAACAAACAATTGATTCCAGAAGCAATATAACCATCAAATCTTATGACAAGGAAGAAAGATCCTCTAAAGGTCTTATTGTTCTGCCCATCAGGGTCAAACCAATTGAAAGGAATGTCACTTGTCAAATTCTGGATCTTCCCTTGGCCTACAACATCTTGTTAGGGAGACCATGGATTCATGAAATAAAAGTTGTACCCTCTACTTACCACCAATGCATCAAGCTCCCACATAATGGGGTAGAGGTAACAATTCCAGCATATGCTAATTATACTTGCAACAACATCAAGGCAGGAAGCATGATTCCACATAACAAGGAGGCTATGGATGAGATTTCTCCCAAGACTACCAAAGACATGGTGATGAAAAGCTTTGGGAAAACCTTAAAACTTGAAGAAAAAAGTATGGGAGAGTACAAACTAGACCTGACTCCCTCACTGATAGAATACCAATATCACCACGATCTTATGGAAGACCCTCCTTGTCTTTCACACCTGTTGTATCAAAGGAACCAAAAATTCACAAAGCCACAGGCATGGTTAAGGCATCCACATCTTCTTTAGATAACACAAAAGAACAGACAGTCTTGGACTGGCTTTACAAAGGAGAACCAATGGAAGCTAAGGTAAAACATGTAGAGATATCCCTAGAACGGTATGGTAAAGGATATAATTTCCTCAAATAGATGGAATACAAAGGAAAGGGACCTCTAAATGACACAGGAAGAGGACTTATTGAGCCTATACCCATGGATTTCTAAAATACCAGAGACAAAATAGGACTGGGTTTTAATACTAAAACTGGAAAACCTGCTTCAAAAGACAGCCCAGCCTCAGACAAAGGGAGTGATGAAACAGATGAACTAGAGTAGTGGTCCTATGAAAGGTTATTACACATTGGCATAGTGAATCCCAACTATCAAGGAGAGCATTATGTACCCATCTTTGAGGTACCACAAGATCTTCACACCCCTTTGTTAGCACAGGCTCCTATTCAAGAGGTAGGAGACTCAACAACAGATGATTTAGAGATACCATTGATAGAAACGGCTACTTCAAGCACATCCCACCAACTGGATTCACATCCTAACTGGGGGAAATTAGTCATAATTTCACATGTCCCTGACTTACCTCATTTTGATACACAGGTAGCTAACCGGGTACATCATATAACTATTGTTGAATACTTAAATAGATCTGACGATGAAACAATTGATTCTCATGATTAAGAATGGGATGAACTATCTATCACCACTGAAGACATTGAGATAGATACAATTCACATGTTTGTGGCTCCCTCATCTCCTCGTGAACAGTCTAACACTACTCCCAACAACACTGATAATCCTGAGGCAGGGGAAGAGTTCCTTCTCCCTGTCAGGGATGGAGACACTAGTGCTTTCCTAAGTCTATAGGAAGTTCAAAGGAAACAAACAAGAAGCCTCCTTTTACGGAGAGGTGATGATGAGAGCTCCACTGACGAGTCACTATATTTTGGTCCGCATATAACTAACAACGACCCTTTTTATGATGATCTAAATCTTATTGATCTGAATATCAAAGAAATTAACTTAACATACCACATCTTGTCAGTTAATAGTCATGATACTAATGCAATGTTGTCCTTCCTTGAGTCTGATTCCTTATCCTTGATGAGCCTAGATCTAATTGATTGGACTCATAAAGATCCTACTCCTATCCTCGACTTTCCAAATGACTATGCCTTGGCTTGTTATCTAAATGCTTGCAAACCTTACCCTTCTTCCCCCACAGCAAGGAGTGAGAACATGTCAAAGGAGGATATCAAATTTCTTAGTCAATAATTAAAAAATAAAAAGGAAAAAGGAATTGATGGTGAAAACCATGTTGTGGCAGTGTCAGATCCTAAAATAGTAAAAATAAATAATCTATCCAATGGTGAAAACCTCTCAGAGGTGCTAAAGGATGAGATTCTTGATATCCTCTCTGAGCACTTTCAAGAAAGGTCTTCAGTTCTGATCGAACCCACACAGCCAATTAATTTGGGTACAATTGAAGGTCCTCAAATCATTCACCTAGCACAATCTTTATCAGCAGAAGAAAAAGAACAATTCACTGAATTTCTAAAGGGAAAGAAAATCAACTTTGCATGGTCCTATACTGATATGCCTGGACTCGATCCTAACTTAATCATGCATCATTTTTCTATAGCTCTTGGGATCAAACCCATAAAGAAAAAACTCAAAAAAATGCATCTACGTGTTGCATTACTAGTGAAGGCGGAGCTAGAGAAATTGCTAAAAGTAGGGTTTATCAGAGTCATTGCCTATGCAGGGAGGATCTCCAATGTGGTCCCAGTATCTAAATCTAATAAATCTATTAGGATCTATACTGACTTCAGAGACTTGAACAAAGCATGTCCTAAGGATGACTTCCCGCTACCTTACATTGACATGATCATACACCTCACCGCAGGCTACCAGATATATTCATTAATGGTTGGATTCTTGGGCTATAATCAAATCAAAATTGCCCCTGAGGATCAAGAGAAAACTGCATTTACATTCGCATGGGGCACCTTTTGCTGGAACATCATGTCATTTGGGTTAAAGAATGTCGGCACCACATATCAAAGAGCAATGACCACTATATTCCATGATAAGATGCATAAAAACATGGAGGACTACATGGATGACACCTTGGCTAAATCCAAGGAAAGGAGAACTCATATTAATGACTTAAGAAAGATATTGGATCGAATGGAGAAATTTCAACTCAGGCTCAATCCAAAGAAGTGTGCCTTTGGAGTCCAATCAGGGAATCTCCTAGGATTTATTGTTTCAGCAAAAGGAATTGAAGTGGATCCTGCAAAAGTCAAAGCTATTCTAGAAATGACTCCTCCCCGCAACATCATTCAAATGAGGACACTACAAGGGAGACTTCAATCTATCACAAGATTCATGTCACAACTGGCAGACAGAGCACAACCCTTTACCAAATTACTAGCTAAAGGGGCCACCTTCAAATGGGATGAACATTGTGAAGCCAACTTTAGAGAACTAAAAGAGTACCTAGCTACTCCTATTCTTATGGTACCCATTCATGGAAAGCCATTACTCCTCTATATTTCAGCTATAGCTACATCATTAGGAGTATTTCTTGCCCAAGAGGATGAAACAAAGAAAGAACGATCTATCTACTACATCAGTAGAACACTCATGGCTTATGATCTCAATTACAACATTATTGAAAAAGCATGCTTGGTAGTTGTCTTCGCATCATAGAAATTGAGACACTACATGCTCTCACATACAGTAAAGCTTATTGCTAACATCAATCCTCTAAAGTATCTTTTAATTAAAACAACATTAACAGGACGATTAGCAAAGTGGGTCCTCATTCTAAGTGAATTTGACATTGAGTATGTGGATAGGAGAGCTATTAAAGGACAAGTCCTCACTGACCAGCTAGCTGACTCACCGCTTTAAGATACTGAACCTTTGAATATTGAATTCCCTAATGAGACAATCATGCATCTAACTGAGCATCTATGGAAGATGTATTTTGACGGTTCTTTTACACAACAAGGCTCTGGAACAGGGGTTTTGTTCATAACTCCTCAAGGTTACAAGATACCAAAGTCCTACAAATTGATGTTTCCATGTACCAATAATATTTTTGAATATGAGGCATTGGTCTTGTTAGCACTGTGTTGGAAAAATTTGAATTTCTTGGTCTTTTGCTTTTCCCGGGCTTTCTTGTTTCAAAATTTTGTACTTTTCCACGCAAAAGAAATTAAAACCCTAAGTCATGCTTCTATTTTGCTGTTACTTTTTCCATCCACTAAGGGCATGTGTTTTAATCCAAGTCACTTCGTTGCGTTACCCTGAGCAAATATTCCATATCTCTCCCTGACTTTGCTTTTTCCTTATGTCGCATAGTCCCGTTCAAAATCAGCATATTCCTTTTGCCTTCTGAGACTCAGCGATTTATTTCAGTCGGGTAGTCGCGGGATAACCATGTCATAAATCTTTATGGAGGGACCCACTGCTTAGTCAGGTGATCGTGGCAGATTCTTAACAGTTATGAAAATCTTCTCTGACTTCGCGATTACTTCATGTCACATTGTCGCCAAGTCAATCAAAGTTAACAGTTAAGTATTTCTTCAGTCGCGTGGTCTCGGAATAGAATGGTGGTTAAGAGATTTCAGTTCAGACTTCGCGACTAACCATCTGTGGTTTGCAAAATCCTCAGTCGGGATGTTGCCAGAGCAAGATGATGACTCAGTTCTCCAGTGTGCAATAAGTGAACTAGTGATTGTGTGACATCTGTCAGAAGGCGAGTGGATATTAAAGGATCAGTGCATAGTCGCCAGAAGGAGAAATTGGATTCAGCGACTTCGAGACTAAAGTGTTTTTTCCTTCTTTCGTAGTGTTGCAGAAAGATTTAACGGCAGGAAGAAACATTGAGCGATTAAATGATGGCCGTCAGATGAAAGAATCAGAAGATCCAACGGTGGTCGCAGTGTCTGAGAAGAAAAGTGCCCTAAGGAAAAAGTCCTCCCGACTTGATGATTAAGGTATGTCACCTGGTCGCCAGAAGAAGAAAAGGGGCACATACAAACTGTTATGATAAATTTAATCTCAGAACTCACATCCAGCGATCAGGCAACTAGGCATTGTCGCGTAGTCGTGAAACAAAAATTAAGCATTTGGCGACAAGGAGATAACCGTGATGGTTAAGGGTAACGGCTAGTCGCAATGTCTCAGAAAGAATGGTGAGTTAAGGTTAACTGTGTGCAACTTTGATTTCAGTTGTGTTGCATGATTGCCAGATTGTGACTCAATTCAGCCAAAGGTAAAAAGACACATTGTCGCCATGTCGTAAGATGGAACCATGGTTAGTGACACAGGCCCGCGACAAGGACACTTGATGCAGTCGCTCAGTCGCCAGTCAGTAAAGCAAGGATATTTTCAAAATGAATAAAGTACACTGTGTTGACTATTTTTAGTGCTGATGATGCATAATCTAAATGGTCTTCTGTTCAAATTACCTTGCTTCAGCTAAAAAGCACCAAAGAAGAAACAGAAAACAGAGCATAAAATTCTGCAAAGTAGAAAGAGACGTGGCAAAATTCATGTCTGAGGCCAAAATTGCCATGGATGTCAGGTGAGGTGGAAGCTGTTGCCAAGATATAAGTGAACATTGTCAAAGAAATGAACAGATGGGAAGCAAAAAGGATGAATCAGATATGGTTAAGCCACGAAAAACAAACCGTGTTAATTAGCTGCCACCTATGTTCGGTTACAGAATTTTGTTACACGCAGTTGAATTATCCTTCCCAGATGTCTATAGCTTGTTGTATCCTTGTGCTATAAAAGGATCCCAAGATGACTGGTACAAGGATGGTCATTTTTCTGTCTGAAAATAGTACTAAGTCAGTTGCAATATATCTGGTTTTTTGGAAAAAGCTCTGTTGAATGTAGTAATTGACGATGACTTCTGAATGAAATCCAGTTCACAGTTTCTGAAGCATTTAGTGGATTTTCTGTCTTCAATTTAGCATTCTGAATTCTATTTAAATTGAATTCTCAAGGAGCATTTTCAATTTATATGTCTGTAAGGCAGATATATGAAGTACTTCTAGGGTTCTTTCAAGGAGAGAATATACCTTAGAGATATCTCAACAAAGTTTAGGGTATCAAATGAATCTGATCGATTAGTCTGGCTAAGTGTACTGAAGTAGATATATAAGGTATATCTATGTTTGTGTCAGATCTTATAATTGTCTTAAGTTTAGTCTTCATTCATGCTGGTTAAAATTGTTCACAGAGAACTCCATGCCCTCAGATTCAGCACTGGTCTATTTTGGTTCAGTTAAATGATTATCACCATTAAAAATCAATCTT
>MU225026.1:2103986-2119779 GCA_018584345.1 Thuja plicata | reverse complement strand
TTAGAGACTTCTGTGAAGAATATGGCATTACTTTATCTTACTCTTCACCATATCATCCTCAATCTAATGGACAGGTTGAGTCCAGTAATAAAAGTATTATGAAGATCATTAAGAGGATTCTGGATAAAAATAAGAAGTCCTGGCACTCAAAATTGAAATTAGCCTTATGGGCTGATAGAGTGACAGTGAAAAGGTCCATAGGGGTTTCCCCTTTTGAAATGGTTTATGGAAGTCAGGCAAGGTTGCCCTTGAACAATCTGTTACCAGTGCACAAATTTTTGCTGGAAGAAGATTCAGAAAATCCAGAACCTATGATGCAAAGAATGGATCAGTTGATGGAATTAGAAGAAATAAGAGCAGAAGCTCACAAAAGAAACCTAAAATTGTAGCAACAGTCTAAATACCTGTTTGATAAAAGGACAACTGAAAGAAAATTTAGTGTAAATGATCTGGTGTTACAATGGAATACCAGAAAAGAAGAGAAATTGAATCACTGTGGATGGGCCCGTTTGTAATCCAGGAGTTTCATGGGAAAGATTCTTATTTCTTGGAGAATCCAAATGGTGAAATACAGGAATTGCCAGTGCATGGACAATTCCTAAAATATTATTTCTTATAGTTTTTTTTGTTCCATGCACGTTAGTTTAGATTTCCCTATTTTTGTATGGTTTTGTGTGTTCCTGTACAGTTTTGTCAAAATTTTGCGGTCTGTTCTCCAGAGGTCTGGCTTCTAATGACAATTTTGCATTTGTCTTTCCCCAGTCGGAGCCATTGTTAGCACTGTGTTGGAAAAATTTGAATTTCTTGGTCTTTTGCTTTTCCCGGGCTTTCTTGTTTCAAAATTTTGTACTTTGCTACGCAAAAGAAATTAAAACCCTAAGTCATGCTTCTATTTTTCTGTTACTTTTTCCATCCACTAAGGGCATGTGTTTTAATCCAAGTCACCTCGTCACATTACCCTGAGCGAATATTCCATATCTCTCCCCGACTTTTCTTTTTCCTTATGTCGCATAGTCTCATTCAAAATCAGCATATTCCTTTTGCCTTCTGAGACTCAGCGATTTCTTTCAGTCGGGTAGTCGCGGGATAACCATGTCATAAAGCTTTATGAAGGAGGGACCCAGTGCTTAGTCGGGTGATCACGGTAGATTCTTAATAGTTATGAAAATCTTCTCTGACTTCGCGATTACTTCATGTCGCATTGTCGCCAAGTCAATCAAAGTTAACAGTTAAGTATTTCTTCAGTCGCGTGGTCTCATAATAGAATGGCGGTTAAGAGATTTCAGTTCAGACTTCGCGACTAACCGTCTATGGTTTGCAAAATCCTCAGTCAGGATGTCGCCAGAGCAAGATGATGACTCAGTTCTCCAGTGTGCAGTAAGTGAACTAGTGATTGTGTGACATCTGTCAGAAGGTGAGTGGATATTAAAGGATCAGTGCATAGTCGCCAGAAGGAGAAATTGGATTCAGCGACTTCGAGACTAAAGTGTTTTTTCCTTCTGTCGCAGTGTCACAGAAAGATTTAAGGGCAAGCAGAAACATTGAGCGATTAAACGACGGCCGTCAGATGAAAGAATCAGAAGATCCAACGGTGGTCGCAGTGTCTGAGAAGAAAAGTGCCCTAAGGAAAAAGTCCTCCCGACTTGGCGATTAAGGTATGTCGCCTGGTCGCCAGAAGCAGAAAAGGGGCACATACAAACTGTTATGATAAAGTTAAAATCTCATAACTCACATCCAGCAATCAGGTGACTAGGCATTGTCGCGTAGTCGTGAAATAGAAATTAAGCATTTGGCGACAAGGAGATAACCGTGATGGTTAAGGGTAACGGCTAGTCGCAAGGTCTCAGAAAGAATGGTGAGTTAAGGTTAACTATGTGTGACTTTGATTTTAGTTGTGTCGCATGATTGCCAAATTGTGACTCAGGTCAGCCAAAGGTAAAAAGACACATTGTCTCCATGTCGTAAGATGGAACCATGGTTAGTGACACAGGCCCGCGACAAGGAGACTTGATGCAGTCGCTCAGTCGCCAGTCAGCAAAGCAAGGATCTTTTCAAAATGAATAAAGTACACTGTGTTAACTATTTTTAGTGTTGACGATGCATAATCTAAATGGTCTTCTATTCAAATTACCTTGCTTCAGCTAAAAAGCACCAAAGAAGAAACAGAAAATAGAGCATAAAATTCTGCAAAGTAGAAAGAGACGTGGCAAAATTTGTGTCTGAGGCCAGAATTGCCATGGATGCCAGGTGAGGTGGAAGCTGTTGCCAAGATAGAAGTGAACACTGTCAAAGAAATTAATAGATGGGAAGCAAAAAGGATGAATCAGATATGGTTAAGCCACGAAAAACAAACCGTGTTAATTAGCTGCCACCTATGTTCGGTTGCAGAATTTTGTTACACGCGGTTGAATTATCCTTCCCAGATGTCTGTAGCTTGTTGTATCCTTGTGCTATAAAAGGATCCCAAGATGAATGGTACAAGGATGGTCATTTTTCTGTCTGAAAATAGTACTAAGTCAGTTGCAATATATCTGGTTTTTTGGAAAAATCTCTATTGAATGTAGTAACTGACGATGACTTCTGAATGAAATCCAGTTCACATTTTCTGAAGCATTTAGTGGATTTTCTGTCTTCATTTTAGCATTCTGAATTCTATTTAAATTGAATTTTCAAGGAGCATTTTCAATTTATATGTCTGTAAGGCAGATATATGAAGTACTTCTAGGGTTCTTTCAAGGAGAGAATATACCTTAGAGATATCTCAACAAAGTTCAGGGTATCAAATGAATCTGATCGATTAGTCTGGCTAAGTGTACTGAAGTAGATATATTAGGTATATCTATGTTTGTGTTAGATCCTGTAATTGTCTTAAGTTTAGTCTTCATTCATGCTGGTTAAAATTGTTCACAGAGAACTCCATGCCCTCAGATTCAGCACTGGTCTATTTTGGTTCAGTTAAATGATTATCACCATTAAAAATCAATCTTTACTTTTAGTTTAGTTTATTTCAGTAAAAGTACAGTGGTCATTCCCTGTAATTCCACCAATAGCAAAGTTAGAATAATTCAGTGATTTCATTATTCTAAGTTTGCAAGGGTAATCCCGCCCGAGTCTGTGGAGTTCAAAGTTCAGGAGGTCTCAAGACCTTGTTACTGTTGTCCTATTCTATGCTTGGTCAGTGTCAGGGATAAATAGAGTAATACTTCTGAGGAGTATATTTTTATGACAGCAAGAAAAAGGAACAACAGGTTTTAAGCTTGCCATGGAATGGAAAATTATAGAGTTACATGTATATGGTGACTCCCAACTCATCATTAATCAAGTCAATGGAGATTATCAGACAAAGGATGAGAAGTTGACACCCTACAGACAACTGATAGATGACTTAAAGAAGTATTTTGTCTTCATCACTTTCCAGTAGATACCTAGAACAGAGAATAAGGTTGCAGATGTTATGGCTACATTGGCATCCATGTTACAACTGGAGGAGCATCAATTCTGCTATGACTTCTTGGTGGAAGAACTATCCTACCCCGCCTTTAATACCCCTAAATACCAAGTGATATGTGCTTTAAACACCCCATACCAATCTTGGTATGCCAATATTATTGCCTATCTCACTGACCAAACTATTCCCAACAATCTATCCAGAAATGAGAAGAGAGCCATGATTAGGACAGCATCGCGTTACGTCCTCATAACTAATAACTTATATCGACAAAGTCTCGATGGTACACTTCATAGATTTTTAGAACTGAAAGAGTCTGATCTCACATTAAAAGAATTCCACGAAGGTGTGTGTGGATCACATTCAAACAACTTTTCATTGGAAAAGAAACTGCTCAAAGTAGGCTATTACTAGCCTACCATGGAAAAAGATGCTATTCACTTTTCAAAAACATGTCATAATTGTTAGACACATGGAAATCTCATCCATGCTCCTGCTAGAGAACTTATACCTTTCATTACACATTGGCCATTTCAGCAATGGGCCTTTGACTTGGTTGGACAAATATATCCCAACTCTTCAAATGGACACAAGTTCATCATTACAGCCACTAAGTATTTTATGAAGTGGGTTGAGGCCATGCCGCTAATCAAAGTCATGGGAAAATAGGTGGCTATGTTCATTCTTAGCTACATTATCTATAGATATGGGATACCCTCTTCAATTGTAATAGACAATGGGAGGAAATTTAAAAATTGAGACATTGATGACCTTTGTGAATAGTTCCACATCACTCAACATTGCTCCTCAATATATTACCCTCAAGGTAATGGATAGGCTGAGGCATCTAATAAAAATATTCTAAAAATTCTACACAGAATTGTGAGTAAGTCTGGTAGAGACTGACATCTACAACTAAATCTGACACTATGGGCCTACAAAACAAGCATCTGAACACCAACTGGAGCCACGCCATTTTCCCTAGTCTATGGCGCTGAAGTAGTACTACCTATTGAGGTTGAAATCCCATCTTTGTGGATATCTTTACAAGGTCTTGTTACTGATGAGCAATACCACATCAATCGGGTGAATTCTTTAGACCTACTTGATGAGTGCCGACAACAAGCGTTCGACCATCTGAAAGTGCACATGTCCAAGGGGTATAATAAAAAGGTAAAGCCACAAAAATTTGAAGTGGGGGATCTCGTCCTAAAGGAGAATCCTAAGAACCAACCTAACAAAGAACAGAAAGGAAAATTTGAACCTAATTGGTTGGGACCTTATATTATCACTGCTACTTTTGGGACTAGAGCTTATCAACTGGCTACACCTGAGGGAGACATTATTCTAGATCCTATTAATACTCTACATTTGAAGCGGTTCTACACTTGATGTTTGGCTAGCAGAGCCTGTACAGTGAAAAAGTTCTCAGAAAATACCAAAAACATTCAGAAAATTGATCTTGAAGAAATCCAAAAATAGTGGAAAAAGTCCTAAAGAAAAGGGTATCCTTGGTGAAAACCTGGTAAATAGGCGCCTTGATACTACAAAAACATTCAAAAAAGAAAAAATAGCAAAAAAAAATGAAAAAAAAAAAGGAAAAAGTGACTTGGTGAAAACCTAGCAATTAGGCATCTTGGTAGCAAAAAGAAAGAAAAGATCTTGCCAAGTGGTGAAAACCTAGCAATCAGGCGTCCCTTGTGTTTTTGTGCTCCATCTATTAAAGCATTATTGATACTAATCCTTCACAATTGCACCTGTGCTAAACATTGACTTTGCTTCCTTATGAAATCTTATCCTCGCTGGGGATTTGTCTATGTTTCTATCTTAAGGTCAAGTCATTCTGCACTGGGGGCATCTTTGTCAGTCTAATAGGTTGTTTCTGCTAGGTCATCATAGATGGTTTGTCTTGTGATACATTGCTTTTTGATACTTTCACTACCACTATCACTTTTGCGACACAAGGATGACACAAACATTGCGCTACCATGAACGATGTTCCTATGACCTACATTGGATTGCAAAAAGGAATGAAATTGTACACAGACATTGGAAACGTATTGCTTGAAATCTGGATTTTTGATTGTTGAATCTATACTGCACTTAAAAAATGAATCACTAGTATTTCTCAATACTACCTAAACATAGTTTGATCTTGATTTAATCATGGCTCTTTTATGTCCTGATGATGATTTAAACTAGGGGCATCTAAGCAGTTATGAACTTTATTTGATTTATTTACAATTGATAGTTGTTATGTCTTCCGAGTTACTCCATGACGTTTGCGCAAAGACAAAGAGTCACAAGGATAGGGGGCATAACATTTTCTTGGTTTTCTGCATGTGGTGATTGTTCCAAATGATCCTATAAATTTCACCTAACTTGGATGTTTATGGTAAGGGCTACCACTATGGGTGGATAGCCGCATATATCTCGATCTTCGTTATGCGTAAACTATGGTGAGTTTGAAACAATTTCCTTGTTTGTTTTCAAAAAATTCAGACTCTTGCTAAGGTATACAAAGTATAATGTACCCAAGGATATGAATTTTCAAGGTCATTGCGGGTCCAATATCTTTCCTTACACAGAATCTGATATATTAAAAGGAAGGTGACTATCTTCTTATCCTAGCTTCTATGCCTTGATGCCTAAGTCCATTTTCGACATTCCAATAAAATATAGTACACATACTTTCATAATATCAGTGGGTATTAGTGATTGTTGTACTATACGGTGGTATCCATTTCGAAAAGTGCCCAATGATGGTAAAAATGTCCAATATCTGCCAATTAGTGACAAGTCCTAAGAGTCTGCATATAGCTGCATTTAAAGATTACAAGATACATTTATGAAAGAGGTAAAAGCATAAGGAATTTTGTGCTCAAAAATAATTTCTATCTTCTTCTAAACACCAAGTTAAAAACATCCATTTACTATCACTGATATAAATATCGTTACACATCCATAGCATACATTTTGCATTCATAAAGTAAAACAGAAAGAAAAATACAAAAACAAAGCATTTGTACGTTTTATTTTTACATCCTAAAAATGCATCCATACATTTTACTTGCATAAGAAAAACTCAAAAAAACATGCATTTTCATATACACATAGTATCATTTGAAATATATTTATATCAGTGATAAATCAAAACATGCATAAAATGATGTCATCATCTAAAATCTAACTCATCATATGACCAAGATCTAATCACATGTGAAAATGCATCTATCAAAGCAAAGAGACATCATGAAACATATCAGACTCAGGGAACCACTGCATCAAATATATATCTCAAACATGGTACAGATCAAAATATGACACAAGTCTACATAAAGAGTATCAGAGGATCAGAAAGAATCAGATATGTGTGTGTGTGTGTGTGTGTGTGTGTGTGTGTGTGTGTGTGTGTGTGTGTGTGTGTGTGTGTGTCAGATACAAAAGAAATATCTTGGCAGGATCCAGATATACAATATACATGTGTGATAAAATATAAAATCAGCTCTGGCTACCCCCCTCTCCCTAATCTGCTGGAGGAGGAGGAGGTGGTACCAATGGTGGAGGAGGAGGCATCACCCCCTCTGACTGTTGAGCCAACCATGAAAAAGATGTTGCTCTATGCCCCTCTGGCACCGCTGCATGATAAAGAGCATAATAATAAGTCACTCTCTAGCCCTGGTGAATAGTAGTGAGCCTGCATATCTCACTCTATCATGAGCCTCTCCAATTGTGCATCTCGCTCTGCTCTTAGTATCTCCAGTTGTGTATCCCGATCAACAAGTAAAGCATCTGCAACTATGATCCTGGCCTCTGTTGTCGTATCTCTAGCCTCTAAAACTATAATCTGAGCCCTAAGTTTCTCTCTCTCCTTCTCATACTGAGATAGAGGATCCCCATCTCTGCCAGATCCCCTACCTAAATATTGTCATGAGGCCCTGTCATGTGGTCTGTCAGGATGTCTCTGCCTCTGTTGCCTTTGTTGCCTCTATTGATCCCCTGTAAGTAATGGACCTGGGTCCATCCGAGGAGAAACAAATCTAAAATGGGTGTGTCGACCCTCCCCGCTCCCACTGGCAACCTCTGTGTGGCCACCCACAGCACCACCGCCCCTATCATCTCCCCCATCGTCCCCCTCATCTAGAGGAGGATGCCTCCCATCTCGACCTCCATCTCGACCCCCATCTCTCCCTCTATGATGGCTTGCGCCCCTTTCTCTCTGAGCTCCTCCTCTCCCTCTGGTGGGACGATCATCAAGATCATAATCTAATGGCTCCTCTATCCGAGTCATAACCTCCTCTAGCACTATAAAACAAGTAAATGGATGTTGGATCATCTCTGTGGTATAGCCATCTGAACAACCTGCATCTGCAACATCCAGATGAAGAACCCAGTCTAATCCAACCATGTCACGAATCTCCCGATGAGCAGTCTTGTAACTTAGTTGGGCACCCCACAATGGTGCCTCATCACGGATCCGTGCATAAACAGTCATGTCTTGTGTCCTGCCCTACCGACGGTCGTACTGTCTCAGCACTCGGGTATGCACAAACCGCTCTACTACATATCTGGTCCTCCCAATGAGATACCTGGTCTGAAATAAATATGGTACATGCCAAGCATCTGAGGTCCACTCCTCACAGTCGCCAGTACTCTACCTTGCCCATATGGGACTACTGAATGAGACCTGTATACATGTATACGTATGCCTTCTCAGGTGCTCATTGTCTATCTACAATCGGTCGCGTAATAGGGATATGCTCCCAGGCCCAGATCTAAAGAATCAATATACCCACAGTCGTGCTCTGAGTATAATGATATACAATCTCATGTAACTCTTGGTACATATGGGCTAAAATGCAACTGCCCCATGCAAATCTTCGTCTGTGGGTGACCATCTGCTCTAGCATATCTACCCATCTGACCATAAAACCATGCTAACCTCTATCTGGCATCAGAATCCCACCTATCAAACCTGCTAAGTACACAGATAATCGATCATAATGATCGACCATATAGTCCCATGAGAGGTATCTGCAATCAATGGTGTTGTCCTGAAAATATCAACGAGTTGCTCCAATTTTCACAGCACACATCGCCTTGAAGTGCACCTCATGACCAATAATCAGAACATGTAGTATCTGCCATACGTCCTCGGGAGTAACTGTAATCTCCCCGGCCGACAAATGGAAGGTGTTGTGCTCTGAGTGCTATCTCTCAGCAAGAGAAGTCAACAACCCTTGATTTACCCCTATCTCAGGTAAATCTATCAAGGAACCTAATCCGCATCTGATCATAGTAGTCTGCTCGTCATCTGAGAGAAGTCCAGACAACACAAGCACACGCCCTGGATATGTGCCTCTAAAAGCAACTACCTCAAAATATGCCTATTTTAACACATACAAAGATAAAATCAGTGTTTTATCTACAACAGCGATGCAGACTCCTAATCAGCTAAGTAATTCAAGGTCCACGACACGCAAACAGGTCAAAATGGATAAATTCCTAAGTCTACAAACAAGATGCAATTTTGAAGAGGCAGGGTGCGATCTCTTTTACGGGATGTGATCTTGAAAATACAAGATACGACAGAGAATACTAGGTGCGATCCCTGACATATGGGATGCGACCCTAAAAGCAGGGTATGATCTTGAAAGGACAGGGTATGACACAAAGTCAAATGTGAACTCAAAAAATGAAAAAATAGGTAAATGGGATGCGACCCAGGACATCCTGGATGCAATGCAAAAATCTAGGGAAACCAGATACGGTCCAGGATATGTCAGATGCAACACAGGTTTGACAGGGTGCGATCTGGAATCCTGGATGCGACCCAGAATTCAATGGCCTATAACAGCTATAAAAATGTGTAAAACTCAAAATTGCAAAATTCACGAGGTAGTTTTACGAGCACTTACCAGAGGTGGGTAGTCGGTCGGGAAATGGTGTCAATGGCTCATCTTAAAATGATGCTTCCTCATGGGGACCACCATCTTCTGTACAGAGCTCTCAAAATTACTATGGATAAAAGTCAAAATGAATAGTAAAATGGTAACTTTTTAGGCTTATATTGGTCTTTTGAGCTATTTAGGAGTTCTGAAACTCCTCCCAAGCAACTAAAACTACAAATTTGTTCTTTATTTGATCAATCGGGAACCAAATCGAAGGTACCTGAGATATTTTGTGCAGTACAGTAACATTTTTGTGATACCTCCTGAAAATGCAGAATTGCTCCTTTTATTCTAAAAATTTGTCAAATTGCACATTTCATCATAAATCTTGGTCTGACATCATTTTATCAATCACCACTCACATTTTCACGTAATTAACTTGGTATACCATGTGTTTATTCTTAAAACACACTCTCTTTTTCCCTTCTTCTACTATGTTCTTTCTTGACCTAACCACTTTCTGCAAGTGATACGTTCTTTCAACTGAGGGATTTTATTCTTTTTTCTTCAATTTTGTTCCCGAGGGGGCATGATCACACTATCATCAATCAAATTCTTGCTCAAAACAGCATTAAAATGACTTCGTTATCAAACAACTAGGGGCATAACAGTTTCCTTGACTAAGTCAGAACTGCTAGATAGAAGGCTTTGGTTCTCATAAGTTGGATATCTTGTGTTTCCTTATATTAAAAGATTTCTATTAAGCTCCTAGCAACTTCATACTGGCTTTTGGATGACAACCAAGTTCAGAATCAGTATTATCAATCTTTGGACGACAACCAAGTTCAGAATTGATATCTTTAAGATCTTTTATTGACCTTTGGACGACAACCAAGTTCAAAGTCAATTCTATCATTTTAGTTCGATCAAGTGCGAGACTGATCTTATCAGACATTTCGTTCGATCATGAGAAAAATTCTCAATCTTTCTGAAGTCAAAATCAAGAACTTTCTTTGAATCAATGCATTGCTCGCACATCTATTCAAAGAGGGGCAAATGTAACCACCTAGATTCAGTCTGTTCCGACTATAGACCCTATTTTCCCTAAGTGTGATCATACCCCCAATTATGTCATGACAATGTTACATTGGCATAATTCATTTTTAAATTAGATTTAATGTCCTAGGTGATTTTTATCACTAAATTATATTAGCTACTACAGCCATACAATTCAAATCAATTAAAACCAATTTAAACAAATCAATTTCAAACATGGCTATAGTATTTAATCATAAAGGAATTAAATGAAACTCAATATATCCCTTCACTTGCAAAAGAACCCATTCCCCCTAGCCCAATTAATTTAATTAAATTGGCTATAGTCCTATTGATTATTGAAAAGCAATTAATTATTTAAATAATTAATATCCTATTTTTGAATTAATTAAATAAGTTTAATTCATTTCATTAATATTCCTCTAAACCCCTAACCTAACCCACTTTGACCCTGGGTTCGAACCTATCTCAACCCATTCACCCCATGCTAATTTAATCCTAATCCTAATTTCATCCTAACCCACCTCCTAATGTTGTCACATTCCATTAGGGAGTGATTAAGGACTCCACCCACTTGAGAAAGTCAAGGAATCTCAAGATTCCTTTCCTCAAGTCCACTTTCTCAAGCCACCCTCTTACACCCTTCTCATGCTTCTTTAAGGATTTCATTAATGCCTCATTAATAAAGATCCCTTAAGCCCATGTATCCACCATGCCTATTGAATGCCTTTGGAATTTATTGCTCTTACACACCATTAATGAGTTTTTCAACTCCATTAATGCACCTTGTCCCCCCTCTCTCTCCTATTTATTCTATAAATAGAAGGTGTTTTTGAGCACAAATAAGCCTTCATCTTAGATTAGAAATTGCATTGTTATGTTGTTAGAATAGACATAGATTCATATCACATTTCATATTTCATATTGATGCATTATTAGTTTCATGCTTTTTAGAGCTAGAATGCATGTCATTTAGATATCTTTCTCATTTTAACTCAAATCTTTCATGTTAGGATGTATATGTCACTGAAAGAGGCATAATCTGAGGGCTATTATGTTGTTTTCATACTCTTCCTAGTTAGAAAGAAACAGGTCAATTTTTAGTGGATTTATATGCTCATCTAACCTCTTTTTTGCTAATGCAATGATCTATTGAAGTGTTGTGTCACAGGTAACAGGTGCACAAATATACACACACACATATTATCATAATATCATTCATGTTGATGCAAGCAGAGAGATGGACTTCAAAGATAAATATATACACAGAAAGGTATATATCTACACCAAGCACCAGAGTTTTTACCGATAGAATGGGAAATTAAAGGAATATATTATGGATAGAAAGAATCCATTTGGCATCACTGTCAAATATTTGTTTGAAAAAGATGTTTAGCATTACTATCAAAGGGAGAGAGAGATATATCATTATCATACATACAGAGATTATATCCAGTATCAACTCAGGGAAAAGATCATATTCATCACAGTATCCATAGGGAAAGAAGAACGTAACAAGAAAGGGAGAGTACACACAAAGGAAGAGAATTACTGACAAAAGACATCACAAGAAAGGAGAAAATTCAAAGTGAGAGAGTTAGACACAGAAGCAGAAGACATCACATCAGAGAAAGAAAGATTCTACATTTATCCAATAAAGGGATTGAAGACAGAATAAAAGCTGCAAGAATCAAATCAAATCTATTTGAGCTTACCGAAAACCAAACATTTGTAATAGTTACATTAGGAAAGCTTGATGAAACTGTATATTTCATATTGTATTAGAAATAGCATAGTATGATAATGTAGTATGTTGCCATCAATGCCAAAGGGAGAGATTGATGACATGTAACTGATTGAATGTTTGAATATATTAAGTTGATGATCATGCAAGACATTAAATTAGTTAATGTATTGTATTTTCATTGATGTCAACTTGATATAATCTGTATGGTCATGGAAATACTGATAAAGACTTCAAAGAACTGATGAATCAAGACTATGCTATCAGTAATGCATACAAGTCAAGTATTCACTAAGTGACTACATACACTGATGGAGTGCACACTGACGGTCAGAGTCACAGTGTTACCCGATGAGCTAATGCACAGCATTACCGACGAGTAGAGTTTCAGTATTGCCTGACGGAGAAGACAAGGACGGAGATCCCGATGAAAAATGAAGTCACACTAATGGAATAGTCAGTTATCACCGATGACTAACTGAAGTGTTGACCGACAGAGCAGAGAGTTTAGAAAATGACCAAATGCTTAGCTGTCAAGAAGCTAAAGATAGAATTAACAGATACTTATCATTGTTTTAATCATCCAGATAAAGTCAGAGATAAGTAAGTGATTTAAAGCTGATTTGTCTAGTTGATAAGAAGATCTCTTTGAGATAAATCAGGAGTTTGCTTTAAATCTATTGGAAAGAATTGTGGAACACGCCAAGAATCAAGAAAGCCAAGAAAAGGGGAAATCATGTCTATATAGATACAAACTCAATACATTACGAATTGTGGGGTGAACAAGAGAATAGAGGAAAGATGCTAAATAAAATCTGAAGGAGAAGAAAGTCTTCATTCAATCCGGTCAACAAGCTGAGGAAAGAGCTAGATTCTGCAGACATCGACGAACAGTGAGACAAGCATCACAGAGTAGAACATTGTGGAGAAAAGGTATAAGTGATTATATTGATCAAAGAGGTAATGGACTTACAATAGATCTAAAAATCTGCAATTTAGTTGTATGTATGAACAGATCATTAGTGTTTCATTTTAACCATTGAAGCATATAAGCCTCTTAACCAAGCAGGACTTAAAATTATTTTTCAATTGAGATACATCCCAAGGAGTATCAAAAAGTTTAATCACAAAAGTAGCATTGGATATGCCCGATACCTATTGACAGGCCAAGTGAGTGTTTGATCAAGGATGGTAAGCATTAGATGCCAGATACTAGTTGACAAACTATTTCTAAATCCTCTAACAAGGTCACACCTAACAGTGTGTTTGTAACCTTTAACAGGGTTGGCTCCTAATAGAGCTCACTTCAGAAGAGTGAAAAATTGGGGTACCGGTCCCAGTGGTTTTTCCCTTAATAGGGTTTCCACGTTAAAATCCTTGTGTTATGTGTTTATGGTTTATTACTTTACTATTTTACATTTCACATATGCATTTCTGGATTTATCGTTATACTCTACATATTTACTATGTTTTGGTAAATAGATGATTGCTTATCGGTAATCATACAGAAAAGAGATTAACAGAGCTATCCGACAAGTAGTAAATTGATATAAGTATTTCAAGGCATACATCTTGTAGGACAGAAGATAACTTGAGACATAATTAGTGGTTATAATTTTTACGGGTTGATTTAAGGATTAATTTTTGAGGCCACTTATTCACCCCCCCCCCCCCTCTCANTCCCCCCCCCCCCCCCTCTCAATTATTACTAACACATCTTCTATTGAATCATCATTAGTTACACCATCTTCAGCATGATAGAATTCCTTAGTATATTTGGGTTTGTAATCTGACCTGTACTTCTTGACTCTTGTAAGACACTTGGATGCAAAGTGGCCAACTTTGTTGCATGAGAAACATTTGAATGGTAGTTGTCCTTCATATTGTCCTTTACCTTTCCTTTCCTTCTTAGCAATCATAGCAATGATTTCTTCTAGTTCTATATCAACTTCTTCTTTCTCATTATTACTAGAGATGCTCAAGGATTTCTTTCCATGGACTAAGGCTTTGAAAGTTGTTTCCATTTTAGGTTCTATCTTCAATCTTGATATCTCAAATGCTGATATTTTGCTAATCAAGTTTTCTCTTTTGAAGTCCTTTGAGAATTGCATGGTTTCATCCAAGATGTTTATCTTGCTTTCATAATCTGTTGTCAATGTGTCCATTATATCATCCTTTGAAATTTCTCCACCATTGTTCTTGATTCCTGAGACTGCTTCATTAATCCTCTGATTGTAAGCTCTGATATTTTCTTCAGGTAGCATCTCTAAACTGTTGTATCTTTTCTTCCATGTCTTTATGCACACATTCATAGCTTGGATGTCTCCTTCAAACATGTCTTCTAGGTATTTCCAAATTGAATATGCTTTTTTCTGCCTTCTTGATCTCATAAAATTCACTATCAGATAGAGCAATAATTAGGGCTTCTTTGGCAATTGCATTTTGGGTGAATACTTCATTTTTTTTATTAGTAGAATCTTCTTCTACAAGGTCCTTCAAGGTAGGAACATCAATTGTGTGAGTAGAAATCTCATAGATCTCAAAACCAATGCATTGAAGATGTGTTATCATTTTTTTCTTCCAGTCTAGATAATTCTCTCTATCAAGCTTAGGACTCTCTTTCCTGAAGTACGCCATTTGATCTACCTTAAGCTATTAGGATTTCTCTCCAAGGCACTTGGCTCTAATACCAATTGTTGGAATAGTCCCAAGGGATAACTGAGGGGGGGGTGAATCATTTATCAGCAAGTTTAATTCTTTTCTCTAATTAATTACTGAATATCATTAAGCACATACACATTCAAGATAACACAAAATAGAACACCACAATTTTGGTTACAGGGAAACCAAACTAGGTAAAAAACCCGGTGGGAATTAGCACCCACAAAGAACTATACTTGAGTATAATAATCCCTATTAGAAGATCTTACAACCATGTTAGGAGTTTTTCTTTACAATGCAATAAGTACAGTGACCTGGTTAAGCGTCGGACCCTGTTAGGAGTCTTTTACAAATAACCATGTTAGGGGTGAGGACTCACTGTCCAAAATCTCACTGCTAATATGATGAAGGTTGCAACCTTCAGTAGAACAGATATACACTATATCTGATAACAAACTGTTTGAGTAGACCTGTTGTCTTTATCAGTTCCAATGAATTGTATACACTCTTTGCTTCTTCACATAGATCTTTAGCTGATAAATGAAATGGCTTTACTATCCCAAGACAATCAGCATTTTGTTCTGTCCTCTTTCTATTTTTTTTCTTATCATTCACTCTTGGTGATCTTCAAATGATCTAATATAAGTATCTTCTCCAAAAGATATGATCTTTGTTGGCTTTAGGAATCCCTTCAATGCTTCTATAGTCAGCCAAACCAAGCACGCAACATAATTAGTGTTGGAAACAATTTTTTAATTGTATGTTGTCCTTGATGTTACACAAATGTCATATCAGTCATTAGACAGAGTCTACCGAGCTCAGAATGTTCAGCAAGGTAGTTAACCAAGTCTACCAAGCTCAGACTATAAGAGAAGCTATTTACAGAGTCTACCAAGCGCTCCAGAATACTATACCGAGAATTTAGTTACTACCGAGCTCACTCGGTCGACAAAAGAAATTCAGTCTCTACCGAGTCCACTCGGTCATCAAAGA
>MU225026.1:2066873-2103341 GCA_018584345.1 Thuja plicata | reverse complement strand
CACACCTAACAGTGTGTTTTGTAACCTTTAACAGGGTTGGCTCCTAACAGGGCTCACTTCAGAAGAGTGAAAATCAGTAACTAGTTGCATTGGTGGTTTTCCCAAATTGCGTTTCCACGTTATATCTAGTGTTACTTGTGTTTATGCTATTTGATTTATGCATGTCAATAACTGTGAATGTTTAATGAACAATGATAAGTTAATCTACCGAGTAACAGCAGTATATAAAGAAGACATCTAAGGGACTTGTGGATTTATTTTTGTGGTAACTGATTCACCCCTCCCCTCTCAGTTACTCCATCTATATTTCCAACAATTAGAACCGTGCAACTCAAATTGAATAGACACATCGCTTCACATAGTCGACTCTACCAAAATTACCCAAACGTCATGCTTTAGATGAAACATGATTAGAGCCTTTGGTTAATTAACTTAAACTCATAACTAAACATGAATCTGAATACGCATATCCCATAGATAGAAACAACCGAAGAATCAATAAAATTACTTTCAACTTTCTGAAAACAATCTTCTGAAACTGTGTCAGGTAAATAGAGTAACATAACTCAATTGTTACTAAACATCTAATTATGCATGTATGTACATGGTATAGTAGCTATGTCTGAAACATAAAAACAACCGCACAAGGCTTCTATGTATCCATACTAAAAAGTGAATACAGTTCACTGTTGTATACTATATGTTGTCATCAATGATAAACATACAGTCAACTATTTGCATAAAGGAAAATCTCCAAAATGATAAACTCCAGGATGTGTTGGTCATCTTGAAAGACCTGGAAATTGGTAACGTTATCCAGGATGGTTGGGGTTGTAACAAGTTCAGTTGAGAACTTCTTTAGTTTAGAATTATCCATCAGATGTAGAGAACTGGCAGATATGCCTAGAGCATTGGCCACCACATTCTTCCTTTGTGGGATGGCCTTGATGTTGAATGCTTCGAAGTCATTGATCAAGTCCCACGTCATGTTTCAGTAGGCTAAAAGCCTCTTATCATTGCAATAATACTAACTACAAACTTTCTTAACGACTAGTTGTGAATCTCCTTCTACTGTTAGGGATTTTATTACTTTCTCATGGGCCAGGAGGAGTCCACGGACCAATGTTTCGTACTCTACAAAAATTGTTAGTGCACCAAGATTGTAATCTGCATGCAGCATAAAAATACTTACCTCTCAAATTTATGTGTTCGATCCCCGCTTCTGCTCATTGCTTGCATTTAGAGCCATCAAAGCCTAATTTCCATATTTGGTACTACTTTGGGGATTTTGAACCATCCAAAACCCTTTTAGATAATCTCTTTCTTTGGGGTTGTTGCTTCTTTTCTCTGTCACTACCCGAGGAAGTTGACTCTCCTTTCTTCATCTCCTGGGAAATTTTGGGGCCAGGGGATTTAGAGATTTCACCTTCTTCATCTTCTTGTGGTTCTTTATATGGCAGACATGCTACATCATCTGAAGTGCTCCAGTCACTGAACAAGTTCAATATAGGGTTGATGGCATCCAAATTTGACCCACTATCTTGGTTTTGGGTCGGCGTGTCTATGTCCAGTAAGTTATCTGTCCTAATTGTAGAGTTGCCTTTCTTTTCCACTTCAAAGGTTTCCTTTTCCACTTCAAGATCTCTTAGGGCCTTGACTAGTAAAGCAATTTGGGTCAGTACTCGAGACAGTGCATTTTGGCAATCAGAGCACATGAATTTTGAGTAACTTTCCTGATGTAACCGACAGTATCCTGGAAGCAGAAGGATGTTAGGGTTTGCATCCTTCCCTAGGTGTTGCATGCTTTTTTTTATACTGCTGATGAACCCTTGAAAGATATCTTCATGGATGTTGGGTTCCAGTAGGCCTTGCACCGAACTATGGCTTTGTTCCTCGACTTTCATGATTTGAAACATGAAAATTTCATCCGTCTGATAGGTTCCTAGGTCAGTCTGTGTCAACATGACTTCATTAGTAGCATTATACTCAGTGATCATCCTTTTCAACTTAGGCTTTGCATCGATCTTGATTTGGTTGTTCAGCCCATTCCATGGTAGCCATAGTTGAGTGAAATCTGTGGACAACCACCCTCTCAAGCATTTGGTCCATTCTCTGCTTAGTAGCATCCCATAAGATTCGGGAATATCTACCACATGCACATCAATGTACTCTTGTATCCTTGGGTTAGCAACTAGTTGGATGTGTACGTCCTTGAGGAACCCAATCACCTTGACTTATATCTTGTTGAGTTGGATCACTACTGTGTTTTTAGTTTGCGGGATCATTCCCAATTTTTGGAAGATGGATAAAGGCATGACATTACAAGATGCTCCAGAATTGATCAGGCAGTTGTGTAGGTTCTTCCTGAATATCCACAAACTGAGCAGGAATGATGGTACCTCTATCTTGTCTTTGAACATCGCCAGGAAAGCTTCAGAAGTATTGATGTCAGAGGTGGTCTTTGCATTACTAGTCATTGTCCCTTGTTTTGAATGGTCCAAGGATTTCAAGAGGGCTTCTCTCTAAGAAGGGAAACCTTGGAGCATCTCGAACATCGATATGTTAGCTTTGGTTTTCTTTAGCTCTTCAACTGCACTGTATCTGTCGCTCAACCACGTCAGGTTTCTGTAACTGGTGAACATGTTTGGTGGGGTGAGGCGGGAGAATTCAAACCTCTTGGTGGCGTAGGATTATTTCTCTCTAGGGGATCTGGTGGATTTGGATGTTTACTTGGAGTTATGACATTAGTCATAGGTTCCTTTCGACTCCGCAGATTGTAGGATTTTTTATGATCATTCTGGAAGGCATAGACTTCTGAGTATTCAGGCTCATTTGTCTTTTTCAAATGGGAACACGGACTCTTCTTCTCCCAAACAAGGGCCTAAATTTTCTCCATTTTTGGATTCATAAGAGTCGTACATCATGGCATTGAACTAAACGGGTGGCTCTTCTGGATCCTGGAGATACATATTATGGGAGTTACTTCCATACCCGTTGTTGTTTTGGCATGGATTTGGAGCCCCGAAAAAATTGGCCTCTGCAGTTTCATAGGTGTTAGCATTGTCTGTCGGTATACTACCATTGTTGGGTCGGGTGTTCCATGGTCTATTTGGTCTTTTCTGTCCAAATGGCTTATCTTGTGTATTTTTGTTACCGTTGTAAGTGTTAAAACTCTGATTTTGATTCTAGGGATAAGCATTTGGACCAGCCGGTTCTCATTGGTACCCACTTTGGTTCTGGGAAGGATTTTGCTTCATCCAGGTGAGCTCATTCATGAATTGGGACAAGGTCTTCTTTACAACATCCAATTCAGAATCAAAATGAGAATCGGGTCAGTTTGGGGTATAACCCTTTGTTCTATAAATATTGTTTTGTGAGCCTTGTAACTGAGGTAAGTGACGGATGGTGGTAGGGCTGCAAATGGTTGTGTCAGAGTTGGATTCAACAGATGTGGATGAGTGTCCAAAGCTTGATTGTTTGTTGAAAATGGATGTGGGGCAGTAGCATTGTTAATGATGGGCATGGTTGTGAAGTTCCCCTCTTGTGGATCCATTTTTTGTGTGAACGTTATGGCCTCATTATACACATTTTCCATTGTGTCTCTATCTGCAGATGGGAGTCTTCTCAGAAAAATTGAGGTGAAAGGATCCAGAGCTTTGAGGTAAACTTGTATGACGACTGCCTTTGGTATGGTGTAAGGAGCTTCCATCTTTTCATGCATTTTATGGAAATGATGATTGAACATGGCGATGGGATCCTTAGGATCTTTTGTTGTTGTTATGAACTAATGATGTGTCATAGCTAGATCTACATACAACTTAAATTGATTAAGAAATTTGGTTTCGAATTCATTCGATGCAGAGATAGATCCCCATGGTAAATTCAGGTACCAGTTGTAGGTGAATTCTCCCAAAGTGTAGGGGAAAATATGACAGACAGTGTCTTGGTGGGCAATCTCTTTGTGGTTGCAAATTTCTTTAAATTCACGGATGTGCTCTTCTGTTGTCCTTGACTCATCATATATAAAATGTGGATAAAACCTCTCCAGATTTTTGGGAAATTCATGGAGTTGTCCAACAAAATTCAACGCTGAGCTTTGTGCATTGGAGAAGAAAGCCATTAGACGAGGTTGTTGCAAATTCTGATTTTGCAAGTTTTGATTTTGATTTATGGTTGTGGGAACAGCCAGGATAGCGATGTGTAATTATTTTCCAAGCGGGTTCTATGACTCGGTAGGATGGTGAGAGGATTTTTCTCTTGTCTTCCCTTTGTCGATGCGAGCTCTACGATGGTGAGTGAGTTCAATGAACTCGCTTCTTTTCAGAGATGATCTAAGTACTCGCTCAAACCATTTTGGGTAAAAGGATCTAATGTTATCTAGCTTTTCATTCTTGAGGCCCTCCTTCTAGCATCACTTCTGTTGAGCGTCGTTTTTACACAAGTCAACGGCTAGGATCTCGAGATTCAATTTCCTCTCTTGAAAGAATAACAAATTTATTCCCAAGGTTCTCTGGGGTCGGGTCACAACCTTCTTGGTTACTCAGTCGAAGATAAATGTGAACGTTCATGAGGAGGCCTTTGCTGGTGCGTTCAAGACATCAAAATGCAAAACAAATTTAGTACCTTTTTTGGTATTTTTCGTTTTATCAAAGATTTGTGTTTTAATTAAAGATGCAATTTTATATTTTTCAAGATGATGATTACTTTCAAAATTATGAGAGAATTTAAATGAGTAAGGTAACAAGAAATGAAATAAACTTGTTGAAAATGATATCCTAACAGACATAGACCGTTGTCGATCTTCCCTTGTGAATTTAATGATAGAGAGATTCTGAAAAACCCCACAAAGTATAAATGGGATGATGTCACAATTCTATACTCGATGGATGCAATTGTTTGGAGAGAAAACGTATTCACTTGTGCAAGACTTTCAAAACCTATCAAATCGTGAAGCCACCAAGACGTGCGTACACACAAGATGGATTTATCATAAATCCCAATAGATGATCTCATCCACATATTCATCACAACAAGGTAGATAGATAATAGCAAACTCCAACTAAAAGAATTGCAGATTTGAAACACAATAAACAATTGGCTCTTTGTAAATAATGAACAAGCATGCACAAACTCATTACTTTCGCATAGATAGCAAAAATTTCACACCGTGAATGAAGCACCAAATTGTAGATTTTATTTCATTAGGAATCCAACCCTATTACATTTCTTTTGATTACAATATATAGAGTTTTTATCTTCAATTCTGAATGCCAAAATTAGGGCATCAGAGCGTCTAAATTTATGAAAATAAACTAAAACTAAACTCTACTCAAATAAAACTATTGCTAACTGATACTAAGTAACTTACATGTATTTTTAATCTATTTGCAATCAGTTTGTCCACACAAGAAGGATCAAACTCGTCAAGAAAAGAGAGAGAAAGAAGATAGGGTTTCTCTGCATGCTACTGAAGTCTTCTTCTTGATCCTAGAGTTCTCCCTTGGAATATTCATCTGGGGTTCTCTTTGTGGTGGGAACTAATAGGGGACCCTTAGTCCTTCAAAAATGAACTCCAATTGGGCACCCATCTTATCTAGAGTTCAAACTCCATGCAAAAAAGTGATCTCGCTGGAAGCACCCAGACTTTTGGACCCCGATCTCTCCTCCAAAGTTTTTTTAAGTGCCCAAAAATGCTAAGTGTCGACACCTAATTCTGGAGGCCCAAAAGTTTCAGCCCTTTCAAAGATCGAAAAGGCTGAAAGGCTGAAGTTTTGGGGAGGCCGAAAGGCAGAACTTAGCCTTTGGAAAAAATTGGTAAGTGTGAAAAATGTCATTTTCAAAATTACAAAGAAGTTCAGGAGATAATACAAAGGATCCAGACTGCACATCCATAAGTCTTTCCAAACTGACTCCACAGGCCCCTTCAGCAATTTTGAAAATGACAGTTTTCACACTTACCAGTTTTCTCCAAAGGCTAAGTTCTACCTTTCGATCTTTCAGTCTTTCGGCCTTTCAGCCTTTACAGCTTTTCATCCTTTCGGCCTCCCCAACACTTTGGCCTTTCATAATTTTCATCCTTTCAGCCTCTGAAAGGGCCTAAAAATTTGGGCCTCAAGAATTAGGTGTCGACACTTAGCATTTTGGGCACTTAAAAAACTTTGGAGGAGAGGTCAGGGTCCCAAATTCTGGGTGCTTCCAGAAAGATCACTTTTTTGCATGGAATTTGAACTCTAGATCATATGGGTGCCCAATTGGAGTTCATTTTTGAAGGACTAAGGGTCCCTTATCAGTTCCCACCGCAAAGAGAACTCGAAATGAAGATTCCAAGGGAGAACTACAAGATCAAGAAGAAGACTTCAGTTGCATGCAGAGAAACCCTATCTTCTTTCTCTCTCTTTTCTTGACAAGTTTTATCCTTCTTGCATGGATAAACTGGTTTTAAATGGATTAAAAATCTATGCAAGTTGCTTAGTATCAGTTAGCAATAGTTTTCTTTCAACAGAGTTTTAGTTTTAGTTTATTTTCATAAATTTAGACTCTCTGATGCCCTAATTTTGGCATTCAGAATTGAAGATCAAAACTCTATATATTGTAATCAAAATCAATGTAATAGGGTCAGATTCCTAATGCAATAAAATCTACAATTTGGTGCTTCAATCATGGTGTGAAATTTTTGCTATCTATGCGAAAGTGATGAGTTTGTGCATGCTTGTTCATTATTTTCAAAGAGCCAATTGTTTATTGTGTTTCGAATCTACATTTCTTTTAATTGGAGTTTTCTATTATCTATCTACCTTGTTGTGACAAATGTGTGGAAGAGATCATCTATTGGGCTTTACAATAAAATTTTCTTGTGTGTGTGCACATCTTGGTGGCTTCATGATTTGATAGGTTTTGGAAATCTTGCATGATTGAATACGTTTTCTCTCCAAATGATTGCATCCATCAAGTATAGAATTGTGACATCGTCTGATTTATACTTCGTGGGTTTGTTCCTAATCTCTCCATCATTCAATTCGCAAGGAAAGATCAGAAATGGTCTATGTCTATTAGGATTTCATTTTCAGCAAGCTTATTTCATTTCTTGTTACCATACTCATTTAAATTTTGTCATAATTTTGAAAGTAATCATCATCTTTAAAAATACAAAATTGCGTATTTAATTAAAACACAAATCTTTGATAAAATGGAAAATACCAAAAAAGGTACTAAATTTGTTTTGCAGTTTGATGTATTGAACGCACCAGCAAAGGCCTCCTCATAAACATTCACATTTATCTTCAACTGAGTAACCAAGCAGGTTGTGACCCGACCCTGGAGGACCTCGGGAATAACTTCGTTATTCTTTCAAGAGAGGAAATCGAATCTCGAGATCCTAGCCATTGACTTGTGTAAAAATGACGCTCAACAATTACTCCTAACAAGGTAAAGTTCCTAACAGGGCATCATTGTAAGCTCCTAACAGGGCTATGCCTTTAACATGATGCATTTTAGAAGAGTGCAAATATTTTTGGGTATTAATTCACACTGTGTTTTTTCCCTCTAACCAAGGGTTCCCATGATAAAAATAATGGTGTAACCTTGTTTCATGATTTGGATGTTTGTTTGGTCTCTTTTTTTATTGGTTCATAAGGTTTAAATCTGATGAATGATGTTAATTTGTTGAATGAATTGAGAAAAGTTCTAATCTGATAGATTATTGACTCACCCTCCCCCCTCTCAGTAATATTGTACCTTATAGTATTAACAATTGGTATCAGAGCCTAGTTCCCTTCATGAAGAATCCTAACAGCTTGGGGAGGATCCTTAAGGAAGATATGGAGGGTTTAAGATATCAAAAGAAACTTGAGAAATAAACTTACAGATGTCGAGCATTTTATTGAAAGGTTGAAAGAACAACTCCTACAATCAAGAGGAAATAGACATGAACATGTTGAGCAACTTGAACAACTATCTGAACAAAGTGGATCTGAGGAATCTGAAGCAGCTTTGGAAGAATTATCTCAGGAGAATGAGAAGTTGTATAAGGACAAGAAGAACATCAAAAGAGAGTTAGAATCTTTATCAATCAAAATGCGTGAAGAAATGGAAGCAAGGAAGGTTGGAGAAGAAGCAAGGAAAATTGTAGAGGAGACCCTAAAAAACAAAGATGAAGCCCTCAAAGCTAAGGTGGATGATCTCTTCAAATCTGAGAAAGAGGTTGGTACATTGCATGTACATCTACATGAGCCAAATGAATAGAATCAAGAAGCCCTAAGGTAGAATGAAAATATGAGAAAGGAAAATGAGCAATTGAAAGGTGACTTGAAGGCTACAGATGATTTACTCAAGAAATTTAATGAAAGTTCTGCAAAACTTGATGAACAACTCAAGAATCAGAGGATGCATGGAGAGATTCGTGGTTTAGGATACACCAATCACGAGGTTTTTGAATCTTATGGTACCAAAAAGACCAATCAAGATTGAAAGTTTTCACCTAAGATGAATAAAAGAAAAAATATGGTAAGAGGTCTTATAAACCAATTTGTTTCAATTGTCATAAGGTTGGACATACTGCTAATGTATGCAAGACAAATATCGGATCTTGTGTTCCAAGTATTAGATATAATGCTAGACCAAGTATTTTTTATGGTTATTGTTACAATTGAAACAAATATGGTCGTAGAGCTAATGAGTGCAGGACAATGATGAACAATCAATAGTCACAAGTGAACCGACCAATTCCTTATCAAAATGAGAACTAGTGGAACGTTACTTGTTCACATTGTCACAACTATGGTCATATGGTGATCAATTGCACATTGAGGACAAGTAGAGGCAATGCAAGATTTTGGAGATCAACTAGTATGGCATATTTTCACTATCACAAGATAAGACACATTGCAAGGTTTTTTAGAGAAAGGAACAACAAGGTGAACCAATTGGTTAGTCGGTCAGACAAGAAAATGGGAAGAAGATTGTGAATGTTGAAGAGATAAAGAATCATATGAGAAATACTTGGGTAAAGAAAAGTGAAAGTGAATCTTCAGAAGATTCCACATCTTTATAGGGTGTGAAGAATTCATCATCAAACTAATTTGTCTTTCACTTAGGGGGAGCAAGCATTGTTGAATCTATTGAAGACCCCCTATATGTGTGTGCAGTAAGTTCTATTTGCATATTTAGACAGATATGATTGTTTTGAAGTATGGTATGAAGTTTTTTGTTTAACCGCATGAATATTTGGTTGACAGCTAACAATATCTTTGAAGGAATATGTTTTTTATTGATGACTATTCAAGAATGATGTGGGTGACATTCTTGAAGGATAAATATGAAGCAATTTATTAGTTCAAAGTGTTTAGGGCACTTGTTGAGTATCAAGCAGCTAAGATCTTGGAGTGTTTAAGATCATAAACAGGAGGAGAGTTCACTTCATGGGATTTCATATAGTATTGTGAATAAAATGGAATCAAGAGATAGATGTCAGCACCAAGGACTCCTCAACAAAATGGAATTGCAGAAAGGAGAAACAAAACTATAGTTGATGTTTCCATGACTATGATGATTCAAGGTGATGTACCTAATTCATATTGGAGAGAGTTCATTAGTATTGCAGTCTACACAATGAACCAAGTATAAGAGAAGAAAGGAACCGGTAAGACACCTTATGAATTGTGGTATGGTCATACACTTAGTGTTTAATATTTCAAAGTTTTTGGTAGTAGTTTCTATATGAAGAGAGATGAATTCATTAGAAAGTTTGATCCTAAGAGTGATGAAGATATTTTCTTGGAATATTCTACCAAAATAAAGGCCTATAAGTGTTTCAATAAAAGGACTAATGAGATGATTGAAAGTACCAATGTGAAGGTGGATGAATATCCAAAGAAATCTGATGAAACAAGCAAGAAAGAATTAGGGAATGTCCAAGAGATTGTGTATGTGCAATCTGAAGTGGAAGATACAGATGAACAGAACAATGAGGAAGAAGTGGTTCAACCAAAAGAATAAGCTCGTAGACCTGGACTGGTTATTCCAAGGTATGTAAAGTTGAATCATTCTACTAATCAAACCATAGGTGATAAAGATGAATGTGTGCAAACAAGGAGGAAAATCAGGGAAAGTACATGTCTAATTTCAAAGTTTGAGCCTAAGACCATGAATGAAGCTTTAAAGAATGATGATTGGACAAAAACCATGGAAGAGGAACTTGATCAAATTTAAAATAATGACCCATGGTCACTTGTTCCTAGACCATCAGACAAGAATGTGATTGGTACAAAGTGGGTTTTTGGGAAGAAACTGAATGGAGATGGAGAAGTAGTTTGTAATAAGGCAAGACTTGTGTGTAAGGGCTATGCACAAGCGGAAGTATTGTACTATGGAGAGACATTTTCTCATGTGGAAAGACTTGAAGGGGTAATAATTTTGCTTTCTTATGTTTCCTATAGGAATTTTAAAGTTTTTCAAATGGATGTAAAATCTTCTTTTCTAAATGGGATTCTTGAAGAAGAGGTTTCCATAGAGAAACCAAATGGATTTTATTTGACTGAGAACAAGGACATGGTCTGCAAGCAAATGGAATATTCCAAGCTAGTTGGAACCCCCATGGTGATAGGATGTAAGCTATCTAAGGATGATGAGTCAAATGCAGTGGATGCAACACTATATAGATCCATGATTGATGCGGATTGGGCAAGAAACATTGATGACAGAAAGAGTACAAGGGGAGGAGCATTCTTCCTAGGAGGGAGACTTGTGTCATGGACAAGTAAGAAGCAAAATTGCATCTCCCAATCTATTGCATAATCTGAGCATGTTGCAGCAGATATCAACTATACACAAATTGCATGGATGAAGCAGATCCTAGAAGCTATCAAAGAGAAGGTAACTAAACCTATGACTATCTACTGAGATAATACAAGTGAAATCAATATTTAAAAGAACCCAGTAATGCATTCAAAGACTAAAAATATTGCAATCAAGTATCATTTCTTAAGAGAAAAAGTGCAGGAAAAGGTAGTCAAGTTGGAATATGTGCCAACCAAGGAGCAACTAGCAGATATATTCACTAAACTATTACGTAAAGATACTTTTGAGTATCTGAGAGGTAAGTTAGGGATTATTCCCCTACCTAAAGGATACTAAGATGATGTCGTAAGCATCAATCTAGTGGACTCATTGAATATATTTCACTATTGGGTTGATGTTAAAAGGGACTACTCCTTAGGGGAAGCAGTCAGAGGAAAATGAAATATTTTACATCAGTAGGTGACCTATGTGGCACCTTTGGCTTTGTTGTCAAAGGGGGATAAGATAAGAAGAAAGAGAAGAACCAGATACAGGCATTGGGGAGAAGATCAAAATAAGACTTTGAAGGAGAAGACTAGGAAGATCAAGACAAGAAGTTTGATGCATCGGCTAAGGGGGAGCAATTGTTATCAGATCAATATGGTGTTGCCATCAATGCCAAAGGGGGAGATTGTTGGCATAAGTGATGCAGAGATTTTTAATTGTTTATTGGTACAGTTTTGATGACAGGAAGATTAGTTATTGTGTTGTCATTGATGTCAACTTGGTGTTGTATTTTTTGATAGTTTTCTTGATGTGCTGCTAATTCTTTGTGTAGATGAATTCTATGTTGCAGTAGGAATTAGAGTGTGAGATCATGGTTGGAGACTCAGGGATGTCTCTAGATGCATTTTGTATGATCACGTATTCTAGAAAAAACATGGAGAAAGTTATGATTTACTGAAGAGCAACAGGGCGGACATAAGAACAGACAGTGACAAACAGTGAATGATTTGATTGTTCTATCAAATCGATATGGATTCAGGTGTTGCGGTCATGATATGATTATCTTGACTAGGCTGTGTTATTAATACTATGGTCCCAAAAGGATTGGAGTACTGAAAAGAATCATTTTAGTTGATAGAAGATCATCTTGTGCCTAAAAGCTAAATGTTTGAAACCGGATTGAGTAGTTGGTGTTAGATCGGTGTGTGGTGGTGATGTGATCAATTGCAATGGATTTTTCTATTAGCTAGGTGTCAAGGTGACATGGCATAACATATTTGTAATGATCAATTTTCTATTTCATTACTCGAGGTGATCAGATTTAATCAATTCTTGAAAGTGTGTTGAAGAAGTAAAAAAAGGTTTGAATGTTCTTGATTTAAATCAATGTGCAATGAATCTTGTGGCCGAATTGAACTTGTAATTGAATATTCTAGATTGGTAATATGTTTTAGGGTTTAAGGCTCAAGCGGGTTATTGTAATTCAAATGTAATACGTTTTATAAGGTCATTAATGCCCTAATAAACATGTAATGTATTTATATGTAAAATGATAAATTATGCAAGTGTGGATCATGGATATGAAGGTGCAGTCGAGTGAAGAGTGAATATTTTCTGTAAGAAGCAGAAGTGTTGTGATTAATTTGATCTAAACAAGCAGAGGAGTGCTACACCTAGATCATTGTACTTGTTGAATTATAATAGGTTCTGCAAGAAAATATGTTAACTGAGTAAATCCTAACATGTCTTGATCAATAAATCCTTTAACCAGGTGACTCTTTAATTATGGTTTAAATCCTTTAGCAAGGTTACTCCTAACAGGGCCAGAGGTAAATCCCTTAATCAAGTGACTCTTAAAAGGGTTTGGTCCTAATAGGGCATCATTGTAAGCTCCTAACAGGGCGCATTTTAGAAGAGTGAAAATACTTGTGGGTATTAATTCCCACTATAGTTTTTCCCTCTAACCAAGGGTTTCCACAAAAAAATATTGGTCACTTTTTTGCATGATTTGGATGTGTGTTTGGTCTCTTTGTTTATTGTTGCATAAGGTTTAAAGTTGATGAATGATGTTAATTTGTTGAATGAATTGAGAAAATTTCTAATCAGATAGATTACTAATTCACACCCCCCCCCCCCTCAGTAATCTTGCACCTTATAGTATTAACAGGACCTACCAGTTCGCCTTCAACACTTTTTATAGGTAAAATTTTCAAGGAAATAAATGCTTAATGCAGTGCACAAACTTAATGCATTTATCTTGTGAGAAACTTTAGAGCACTCGATCTCTCAAGACAATTGACACACTAAAGTGGGCATAAAATTTAATGTTGTAAATTCACACCCTATACATTTATGACAATTATGCATTTATTACCAAGGTCCATGATGAAATATTTTTATTTTGATATCGTGAACCCTCAAAGCTTAGTGTCCATGACCCCTTGTCACAATCTAGATTGAATATGGTTAGATGTGAATGTGGTGCATGGACATCTTTGTGGTGCACACTCGTTCCCATAAAGTTGAAATTTAAAAAGAGTGTACTTGCATCTTAGTTAGCTTTTAATGTGTGTCCCTTCTCTTGAGCGTATATGAAATGACTACTATCGCCCATTCTGAGCCATAAAAGACCTCTTTTTCATTCATTTGCTTCTTCTAAATTGACGGGACTCTCTTAGCTCTCAACTCTCTCTATGTCCATTCTCTCATTTTCTCGTAAGCACTTAAAGTGAAGCTCTGCCAAATTACAACCCATTATCCATTGATGAGATCTAAACTAAGTGGATATGTTATCTCTTCACCTTTGTCTTTTTTTATTTATTGAATTGTATGCATTTATCTACATTGTTGTCATAATACTTTATTACCATTGTCTGATAGGGGCTAACCTTCATTGAGTGGGGACTCATTTCTACCACTTGTTTATATCTCATATCTTTGTGCAATAGGGGCATTCCTCCCTCAAGTGAGGCTTGTTTTTATTGCTTGTCTTGTTTAATAGGGGTTCTCTTCCATTACTGGGGTTTATTTCTATTACTTGTCCTTACATTCAATTTTATCATGATATATCTATTTGGTTTTCCATGGAGGTGGGAACACCAAAGCAGAGGTTTGACTGTGGCAAGCCTCTATATGGCCACAACAATTTTCCCGTCACAAGTGCAAATTACAAAAAGGTTCCAGGAACCAAAGAAGTTGGGTTACGAGAGGGATACACTCGTTCTTTGTTCTTCTAGAAAAAGGACTACAACACAGTATGCAAATATCCCTGCGACACACATTCATTTGAGGTGGGAGCTCTACAATTGCAAAGTATGTAGTTTTCTATCTACATTTTAAGCTTCTATTATCACAATACATATAGTTGTTAAGATCACCATTTATTTAGGTTTCCATGTCTCAATATATAGAAGAAAGCATACTACCAACATAGTTGTTAATTGTAAATTTTGTTTGATTTGTTTTACTCTATGTCATTACACTTATTTTACAAGACCATAGTTATTCTATTTTGTTAGCATCATAATCCCCCATCTCACCAGAGCGCTAGTATAAGTGAGGTAGTGTAAGGAAGTTTTCTCTTCGGAAGGTATAAAATCTCATGTTTTACATGTTCAAAAGAAGAAGAAAAATAGTCAAAATTGTCAACATTGAAAATATGTGTCGTGATTACACATTACAACTTTTCCCTTTCACTTGAAAATTGGTGGGGAATTAAAACGACTCATAGGAACCTGTGATGTTTTAGATTCAACTTGCTCCAAAAAAATTACTCCCAGCCTTCTTTTTCATTATTTCAATTGATGCCTCAATACGTTAAATGGATGGACTCCCAAAATTGACTCCATTTGTCATCTGCCAACAAAAGAATAGTTCAAAATATATTTTTTATCTGTAAAATATTAAATTTCATTTCATTTTAAAATGCTTATTATGAAATGATACGTCAGACATGTTTAAACAAATATTGATAAAACATAAATTTAATTTTAGAATGATAATAATAGTTTTGAAGAGAATACTCATCAAAATGAATTTATAAATAACTAAAAATGTTATGAGTTTTTAAATGGTCCAATTTTTCTTTGAATAGATAGAAAGTTCAACATAATTTCTCTCAAATTTATTTTTCTTCAGTTAGTACAATTAATCATTTCTTATTTTGCTATACACTTTATCAAAGTATATAAATTAGCATAATCCAATACTTTTATTTGACACTACTATCATCATGAAAATTACATGAATCTTTTGGTGAATTTGACTAAACTGTTATCATGTCATTTATGTTTTTTTACTTCAAATGAATTTAATGATTGAGTTACAAGAGGGTGTGATTCAATAGCATTTTCTAGAAATGTTTACGATGTTTCTTTATTAGCAAATTCATTTTATGTTCATTCTATGATATATTTTATCTAGGTCATAAAGTTCTCTTGAGGCATTTTTACATATAATTCATTTGTTGTTTTTACCCTCACATCCTACATAATAATAACTCTCTAAAGCTCCCATTTTGGCATGGCATGGCATGACTTAGGTTTGCTAGCTACATTCTCTTGAAACTTTTTGAATCCTTTTTTGAAGTGAATTTAGCTAATGCATATTTAGCTACCATGAAACTTGTGAAACCACATTTCCTAGAGATATAATTTCAAGCTATGTGCATGCATTGCATGTGCTTCCACTTTTGCATCCATGTTCAATAAAGCAATTGTAACTACAACATATGACTATTTCATCTATCCTTTATGCTTTGATGGGTATGCCAAACTCTTCCAAGTTTCCATTTTTGGTGTGGGCATGAGGTCACATGATTGAGTTTTACTCATTTCATTTGCATTCTAATGAAATTTCTAGCCTTATTAAAAATGTTTGTGTAGGCAATGGTCCATGTCCATAACTCTTCAACTCATTCTATCAAATAGTTCACGCACTTTTGTTGTACTTTGAAATTGAGGCATGCTTGAGTCACAATATTGATGAAGTATAACTGATTGAATGTTTGAAGATGATAAGTTGATGATCACTGAGCTGCAAAAGTGAATGCAAGACATTAAATCAGTTAATGTATTGTATTGTCATTGATGTCAACTTGATATGGTTTGATTGTTATACACATATTGTCATGAACTTGAAGATCTGAAGAGAGAAATTTTATGTTGTCAGTAAAATATAAAAAGTCTATATACACCGAGTGACAGTGAACACTGAACAGTTCACAGTGTATACCGAGCACTGTAGTAACCGAGCAAGTGTTACCGAGCAAGAGCTAATTACCGAGCATAACTGAATTTGTTACCGAGCATAACTGGAGTTGATGACGGAGCATAACTAAATTTAAAGAATGACAAAATTGCTTAGCTGGCAGAGCTATATTTAGGGATTGACTGATTGATTCCTTTATTTTCAACGATCAGTTAAACTAAAGCAAGAAGAATATTTAAAGCATGTTTTATTCACAGTTGTCAAGGAGAGATTTACGGAATAAAACTAAAGCAGAGCTTTACGGGATAAAGCAACACATGGCGAGTTTTACCGATCAAGAAGTGATCTACGACAAAAACAAGGAGATTGAGTGGCTAATCATGTCTATATAAAGAGACAAGAAATTCATTATTAAAAAGAGGAATGTTGAATATATTATGGTGAAGATAAAATTCTTCATGCAGATCTGATCATACAGGTTAAAGAACAGAGCCAAGGAATTCTGCAGACACCGAGCAACAGAGGACAGAGCATTCACCGAGCAGAAGAAAGAAAGCAAAGCAAAGGAACTGAAGTTTATATTGATCAGAGAGGTATTATTGGACTAATAATAGATCTTCCAGGAATATTTGCAAATCAAAGTTGTATTTTTAACAGATCATTTAATGTATCAGTTTAACCATTGATTCAAAAAATCTCTTAACCGAGTGGGATTTAACAGTCCTTATTGTATTGAGATACTCAAGAGTATCAAAAGGTTTTGTTGTTGACAAAATAGTGAGTGCTAGGTCAAAAGATAAATTGTTAGTTTTAAATCCTCTAACAAGGTCGCACTTAATAGTGTGTATTGTAACTTTTAACAGGGTTGGCTCTTCACCAAACTCACTTCAGAAGAGTGACAATGTTTTGGGTTACCAGTCCCAGGTGGTTTTTCTCATATTGGGTTTCCACGTTAAAATCTGTGTCAAATGTGTATATGTTTTATTGCATTGATATTTTGCTTTACACATTATTGAAATTGGATTGGTCAGTTAACACTGTTTATTTGATGTTATTCGGTAAAGTCTAGAAAAGATAAACAGTATATCTTACTGAGCAGTTTACATTTGTTAGAATTATTTATGGAATACATCTTGATGATTGGGGACTGTAAGATAACTTAGGGTATTATATTTGAGATATAAGTTTTTGGTTGGATCTTTTGGAATTATTTTTAAGGCCACTGATTCACCCCCTCCCCCCTCTCAGTTATTCTAACAAATATTCTGTTACTATTATAATTGAAAAGAAAATTTCAAACTTCAATGTGAATTCAATAACCAATAGCTCTTGGGCTCGAGGCGTCTAGGTTAAGAATTTATTTCATTCTCATTGATCTAGATATCATTTATGAGAATAGTTATTTTTTCATCCGCATATCATTTAATTAATCATATATTAATGTACGTATGTGTGAATGTAAGATGTCTTTAAGTAATATTATTATATCCAATTATCAAGTACTTATTATTGAAATAAACATAGTTATTATTGTTATGATTCAAATCATTCTTATTTCAATTATTTTTGTTATTATTCACCATGGTTTTTTAATTAATAAGTTGATATTGATTTTATTAGTCTATTTAGATTCTTTATTAGACGATTTTCCTTTGAAAACTTTAAAAGTTAATTAATAAAGCGTTATTGATATTAAAATATTGTAGCTATGTGGTAATATCTCCTTGAAAACTCTAAGACGGAGATATGATCAATAAGGCCTAAGAATGATTGAAGCATGGCTTTAAATATTAAATATTACGATCTTTGACTATATTGATATTAATGTCTTGATGTATGTTGAAAGACTTCTTTCAAAAAGAGAAGTATTTTATTAGTAAAGGTTAGACTCTGCCACCTATTTAGAAGAATTCATGTATTTGATTTTATTTTCATTTGAGATTCAATAAAGCTTGAACGAGTGTTGGATATGGAATAACAAACAAGGGTAGGTTTTATAAATGCAACATGTCCATTGAACATGACTTTAAAAGATTTTGGCCAAAGCTTGTAAATAGTAAATCTTCCTATATGATTGTTTTCTCTCTATCATATCGTGACATTAGTACACTAGCATCTTGTTATGCAAACTTGCATTAGATTTCATCACACTTGTTAGTTTCAATTTGTTGAAATCTTTGTGTAGGTCTAGAATTCTTCAATCAAAGAATACTAGAGAATTGAAAGCTTCATGGTTGGGTGATAAAAGTTAAAATGCTTCTCACCCTTGTGAGCACTTGAGAGCGAGTACTCGGTAGGTATAAATATTGATGTATAAATTTGTTGAAATGATGATATGGTTGTTTAGTCTTATTGTATACGAAATGTTTTCATATTGTAAATGCAAGCCTGTGGACAAATGCAACAAGATATCTCATGTAAACTTATATATGTAATTAATATTTTAGTAATTTGTTATGGCCTTTGTCACTATGTGTAGACCCAAAAAAATGGTTGGTATTGTAGACTATATTATTCTACTCAATCTCATTTAGGAAGACGGAATCAATGCATGATCGGTCAACATCTAGCACCATGTTAAACTTTTTGTTTAGATAGATAGATAAATTTTAACGTCCACAAGGCTATGGGACAGCCTGACAACTTAAGCTAACTTCAGTAACACGGATATTTTCTTGTGTAAATTGATGATGAGCACACCCAACTTCTAAATGTGCTCCTTGTTGAATAGGTTATGCCAAGAGCTATCAGAGATAATATCTGCAAATTTGTCTTGTTGTCCTTGTGCATCACATTCTAAAATAAAGTGACGTTCAGTTTCGACATTCCCAAAATTGCAAAACATGCACTCTCTCTTCCCAAGCCTCTTTTGGCATCTTCCAACGCTTGGTCTCACAACGGAGTTGGTGAGAGTTGGTTCTTAGTTGAGCAATAAGAATTTTAGCTCTCAAAGAAATGTTGGCCCCTATATACGCTTTTTGAAGTTGATCACATGTGGGGTTAAACTCATTAATATAATATACTTTCTTCCTTCCAAGCCCATTTCCCCACTCTCTTGTAAAAAAATTCCATAACAAAGACCTTTATTTCTTTATTATTTGTGGGGCACATATTGAATTGGATATTCCATTTACTCATCCATTTGATATCTTTTTACATTTGCACAATATATCACTAAAGACACCTCTAGGCCATCTGCTTTCTTCCAATTTTTGGTTCTTTTTAGATAACTTATGAGGTAGACCATAGCGAGTGCTTCGATAGGGGCAACCCCCATTTCACTCAGCATGATATCATATGGGACTATGCTTTTGATTTTAAATTTGCTTGTGATCAAATGCCTTTGAATTTCCTCAATTTGCTTCCATTGTAAGATAGAAGTGTTGTTGGCCTATAATTCACACCCATAAAGGACAACCAACAAAACTAAAAGGCCAAACAGGGTTTGGAGAGTTTTCCAATCCCAAACCTCTGCCTCACAACATCTATTTTGAAGAGTACAATGTCTTCCATCCTCCTAATGTTCTTTTCTTTCTGCAACCTTCCCAACTCAGATTTTTGTTAAAGTCAATGTCGTGATACTCATACTTCGTAACTTCCTCAAGAGCGTTGTCATCAAAATATAACTTATGCTATTGGAAAAACCCATGACTTTAGTCTTGCTGATATTGACCTGCATCCCTACCATTTTGCAAAAGTGCTCAAGAGAAAATAAGTGATCTTGCAACCAAAGGCCAATTTAGCAATCAAAATGACGTCATCTGCATAAAGGAGCAGCCTTATAACATATTCACCTAACTGGATACCCTCACCATTTTGCATATTTAACCACTCTTCAATTTTGTCGATATATAAGCCAAACAAAGTAAGAGATAGCGGACAACCTTGTTTAACCCCAATATCATTCCTAAAACATTTTGAAATGCCAGCTAAAGCTCTGATTTTGACTCTCACCTCTTTGTACATCCTATGAAGAGCAGTTCACGATAAATCATTTGTGATAGTAAAAAGTCTCTAAGTCTAACTATTATAGTCTTTCAATTATTTAATTATTTGTTTCAATACATTTTAGACATAATTGTTATATCTATCGAATAAAATATTTGTCTATAAGAGACCCTTACTCACAAGCCCACTCATATATTTTAATTTATTTTCACTACAATATGCATATTTTTTAAAATTGTTATTGTTATTTATGAATAAACTTTTAACCTTTTTAATAAGTTTTCAACATCACAAAAATTATTGGCAAAACATATAAATTGAGAATCCTCCTTCAGATATTTAGGTCTCTTAGGAAACTTTGCTTTCAATCAAGTTTGTAGTCACAAAACCATGTCATTCTTGCATAATTATCAATATCAACCAAATTTCCCATTTTTTACTTTAAAAGTTGATTTTACTCCTACCTTTTGATTTAAAAGTTAAATCTTAGTTTTTATAATTTTGGTGATAACAAGAGAGAAAGATCACATGGAATACCTTCTCCTAATTTATAATTATTTCTTTTTTTTTAATTTAATTATGGAATACCTTCTCTCTCTCTCCAAAAAATTGTCATGTAAAAAAATTGTTTATCACATTTAGGCCTCTATAAATGGATGCTTACTTAATTTGAAGCAATCACCCATCAAGACCTTTGTCACAAAAAACAACTTCCTACCAATTGATCCATATCAAAGCAAAGCAAAAATTGTAAAAACATGTTCATTCGTGGGATACATTGTTTGTAAATAAAGGAGAGGACCTTTAGCCATTGAGAAAAATCAATGATACAAAAGGGTACAATTATGCAATTTTTTTTTGGGTCTGGGGCCTGGCTCGGTTGGCTAAGTAATTCCGTTGCGGCTCTGCTGGTCACGAGGTCCAGTCTCCCCCTACCCGCTGTTATTGTACCCGGTTCATAGCTCCGGTCAAAAGCATGAATTGAATAAATTTTCACCCCTCCAAAATTTAACAACAAAAAGAAAACGGTGAATTTTTTATCTAAAAATTTGTCATGTAAAAAAATTGTTTATCACATTTAGGTCTCTATAAATGGATGCATAGTTAATTTGAAGCAATCATCCATCAAGACCTTTGTCACACAAAAATCATAACTCACTAAATGGTATTACCAATTGATCTATAGCAAAGCAAAGCAAAAAATTGTAAAAACATGTTCATTCATGGGAATACATTGTTTGAGAATAAAGGAGGACCTTTAGCCATTGAGAAAAATCGATGATACAAAATGGTACAATTATGCAACCTCAACAACAAAAAGACAACGGTGAATTTAAGAAAACAGTGAATTTTTGAAATGATTATGCAGATGATAATTTGCACCAACGGGTGATTTTGATAAGTCTAAATAATGTCCAATGGCATTTTCAAAATACTAGACTTTTCAACTTTGTACCATTATTTTACATTTTATTCTTTTTATTTATTCTATCTTAAAAAGGCATAATCATGTATTGTAAATACATTTTAGAATACATTAATTGAAAAAAACTCAAAACATTTATATGTTTCAAGTGAATAAATATACTATATTTACATGAACAAAAATGAAAATGTTAGAGAATAAAACTATGCATTCTAGGATTTGTGTCCAAGAGGACTAATACTATACTAGTTACTAAAATAGTAGGTAGGGCCTTGGTTTTGATTAAATTTTCACTATTCAAGTTTTCTAATATTTCAACTTTTAAAATATGTACCTTTAATTCTCTTATAACCCTTATATTCAAATTAATTTGGTTGTCTAATTACTATAAAAATGATTTGTCATACTCAATTAATCAAATATATTTAGCTTATATTACTTGCTTATTTCCTCACATAATAACAAAAATGAAAAAAAAAATATTATTAGATTAACAATACTCTACTAGTCAATACACTTAAAATTATATTTTCTTTAACTCTCATATATAACAAGTAAAATAAAAGGCAAAATCTAAATTCACTCGTTCATCAATTTTAATGTCATTACTCTTTCAATTAACAATACTCTACTAGTCAATACACTAAAATTATATTTTCTTTTAACTCTTATATATAACAATTCAAATAAAAGGCAAAATCTAAATTCACTGGTTCATCAATTTTAATGTCAATACTCTCTAAATATTACCATTTAATAATAAAAATAGCTGCTATCATATATAACAATTAAAATAAAAGAATTGATTGTTTAATTCAAGTTCGACAAATTATCCCTCAATCAGCAAACGAACCGCAAAGTCTGACTTCACTCGTTCATCAATTTAAATGTGAATACTCTCTAGATTAATAATAAAAAATAGCTTGCCATCTATCAATTCCTTTGAAATGCAAGTACCTGAAATCTTAGTCCTCTCCTCAAAATGTGTTTTTATCAATCAAATCTTGTGTACAATCCTCCTCCCCTCTCCTGGTAAGATGGATATTTTTAACAAAGTAATGTATGTTACTGCAATCTACCTCCTCCGCTCCTCTCCTTCAATAGTATCATTTCTTTCAACTTTTGATGTTACCAATCCTGCTCTAGTTGCAAGTACAAACAATTATATTCCTTCCCCGTCTTATTACTTGGCAACCATTCCTCATGCATGAGTCGGACAACCTTCCCATCCCTGCACACTTTTTAACTTTTTGTGCCAGTCGTGTTGAATCCTCGACGGTATGCTTCGCTAATACTGTCCCTTAAAAGGAAAGCATATGCCAGATAAGTGACACCCACAGAATAAAAGGAAAGGAAAGCATATGCCAGATAAGTGACACCCACAGGATAAATGAAAATTCCATCCCCATCCCCATCCCCATCCCCAAAAAGATAATTAGGAATCAATTCTTTGACGTCAACTAAAGAATATGTTCACAGACAAATGTCCTCAATTTTTTTCACAGAGAAGCTAAAGAACAAGTGTCGTCCTCAATTTGTTCCCCTCCTCACTAATGAAAATGTTCAAAGATCACTAAAATAGGGGCAATGTTACAGGTAATTGTTATATTGATATTTTATTAGTTCTCATGTAAATTTATTATGAAAAAAGAAAATGAACTCGCATTTTTCAGTCCTCTTTGTTCACAGTTGAAAATTTCAATTGCTAACTATGAGAAGATTCCAAAATATGCGTTGTGCAAATTAAAAAAATTGCTCTGAACCACCTGTCTGCAAAAGTTCAGCTGCAAGGAGTTGCATGGAATCATACAAAGTAAAAGACTTTTAAATATATCACCCTCCATTAGGAAGAAGCTGCTATATTTCAAAGAATTACATACAAACATCAGAATGCACCACTTGACTATGATCATAACCAACATCCCGGCCTGGGTTCCTTATATCAGCTCAGACCCTCTAAAATTAATATAGATATAACAACAAAATTTAGATTTGCAAAAGATGGGTACAGTTTGAAATTGACAACTGCCTATATTACAGCGAGTTCCCATGCAAAGGGATTCTTAACTTCTACATGCACAGCCGCCTAAAAAAATTTGAAACAATTTGTTTTTGGCCTCCAGAATTTCTTATACTCCTGCTTTTCTTCAACCGAGACATGAAACTCAGAAAGCATAGAGAGAAATCTGGAAGGAAAATCAGTGCATCACAAATACTGGCTTCATAATTCCAGCCACCCTTTTTGTCCACGGCCATGATTGTCCATCTGAATCAGTAGCAGTTCATAGTTTGTAGAATAAGATTCTAAATCCTGTTAATGAAATATCCATGCAACACTTCTACTTAAAGAGTGAAAGCAGTAGGCATTTCATGCTTTTGGAGTCGGTTTTTTTGGGTGGGGCTTCCTAAAAAATTTCAGGAATGTTATAAATCTGGTGGCACCATGATGTTGTAGAGATTTTTGAGGAATGTTTTAAACCTGGTGGTCCCATGAATTTCTAATGCAGCTCAGCTCAAAAATTTAAGCTTCAAAATGTAAGGAAGTTGGGATCTCATGGATTTTTCTCCTAATAAATTTAAATAAAGAAATATGTATTCGTAACATATTTTTGTATTTGATTTTTGCATGGACAAGAAATAGACAAATTTGATTCCTCTAAAATTTTATTTTGACAAGAATCTATATTTTTGGAAATAATTTTTCCTAAGCTGATGGAACAAATTCTAGCCCCACCATTTTTCCCTGCTCAAATATGCAACCCTAACCCTAAACAGAAGGAGCTCCTATTTTCTTAGAGAAGATTCCAAATAATACTGTAGCAATTTGTTTCCTTCTTCACAAGACCTCTTCTTCGTTTAAAATAGAAGCTTAAGCCCCTCCATAGGACCACACCCTTAGTGTCCATTTCATGATCCATATAGGATTCACATTGTCATAATCCATATAGGATTCACATTGTCATGATCCAAAAGCTTAAGCCCCTCCATAGGACTACACCCTTAGTGTCCATTTCATGATCCATATAGGATTCACATTGTCATGATCCATCCAACACGCCACAACCCACAACTGACAAACCTTGTCCATACTATAAAATAAACAGGACAAATCTTTATATTAATCTGTAAACAAATCTGCATGTACAGAAAATTATAAGACTACGCCTTCTCCTGTGGGTTGTACTCGTCTCCTATTAATCATAAGGAGATCGCCACCAAAGAAGATAAGTTGAAATGATCAATATTTAGGATTTTATTAGCAACCCCTATGATGAAATAAGGGGACATGCGATTTCAGATACCAACAGTGGAAGATACTAAAAAGTTTAACAAACCATGCTGTTAAAACTTCTTTTGCCAGGAACTCTTAAAAAGATGATTATGATTTTCTTCTTGAGCCAATGAAAATTACATTGTAGAACGGTGTATTATATCAGTCAAATAATGAATCGGCCTATTTTTTTAAACAAATGCTTGTTAGGAATTCTTAAAAAGATAAAATGCAGTTCCTTATCATCATTCTATTCTTGAGCCAATAAACAATACATTGAAGAATGGTTTATTATATCAATTCTTAAAAAGATAAAATGCAGTTCCTTATCATCACTCTATTCTTGAGCCAATAAACAATACATTGAAGAATGGTTTATTATATCAGTCAAATAATGAATCAGCCTAATAATTTTTTTAAGAACAAATGCTTGTTAGGAATTCTTAAAAAGATAAACTACAGTTCCTTATCATCATTTTATTCTTGAGCCAATGAAGAATGGTTTATTATATCGGTCAAAACAATACATTGAAGAATGGTTTATTATATCAGTCAAATAATGAATCAGCCTAATAAATTTTTTTAAGAACAAATGCTCAAAAACATACAACTTTCTTTAAGAATAAATTATAACTTGTGTAACAAGGTTTCAATTCATGCGCTAAAATGTCCAACAACCTACAACTTTCCTAAAATAAATTATAACTTATGTCACAAGATTTCAATTCATGTGGTAACAACATTATGTTAAATTTTAATACAATATAGTAAATTTAATAAAAATAAAACAATATTATGTTAAAAATAATAAAAATAAAACAATATTATGTTAAATTATAATACAATATAGTAAATTTAAAACATATATATATATATATTCAAAATTTTAATTTTAATATTATTATATAAGTAATAAATCTATTATTATTAAAAATCTGATTTAAATCCTTCGTTTATGAGCCAATGCATGTTGATCCATTAGTGAACGTTAAAGATAGTACCTCCAGAAAAAGGTGGATCAAAGCTAACTTTGATGGAGCATCCCAAGGGAACCCAAGAAACCGTGAGTCAGATGTGGGGCAAGAGACCGGGAGGGAAATATTGAGGCCAAATTTCAAGTGATCTGGCTCGCATTGCAAATGTGTAGGAATTTGAAATTTAATCAAATTCATTTAGAGGACTCGCAAATCATTATAAATGTGATTTGTAGGAGAAAGACATCAAACTATAAATTAAACAAGTTCTTGAAATCAATATGGAAATTGCTCGAGGAATGCGAAGAATACCACATTTCTCACATACATTGAAAAGGTAATGTTATAGTTGACCCCAACCAGCAAATAGGCCATCAACCGCACAAAGGAGCATGGAGGCATTCATTTAACAGATGTTTGCCATGAGTTGGATAGACTAGCGGCTGAGGTGAGATACGATGGCTTGAAGGAATTTAATGTTGAAAGAAAGCAAAATGGTCGACAAGACAAGCAAACATAATGAGAGTTAGAGCAGGCAGCCCCAACATGTACATCTATGACAAGGTTTATTAATATGGATTATTTGAGATAGGGAAACCATAGAAAGATAGAAGCAACGTTTAGCTTGACTGCAAACGAGCGGCACATTGCCTTTTTGAGGTAGAATTTTGGATTGGCATTTGCGCAACGTCTTTAGTTGCACTTCTCCAATGATGATGTTGGATGAGCGCTTTCTAGGTGGACAATAAATATAGGACAAACTCTGATATTGCCTCAATCTCCATGGCCTAGCTTTTGGAACTGGGGGACTTAGTGTATGGCATGATACACTAGGTTCTTCACCATCTTGAGAACACTTTGGTAGTATAGAAAAGTGAGGTTAGTGTAATTTGATCCAACTGAATATCAATCGATAGCCTCCTTAACCACACTACTTCACAACCTAAATTGACTGTTGCCTTACATTACCAAATAAAATATTTACCTATTGTAGACTTCATTGTATCAACTAATCCAACCCAATCAAAGCTGATATGTCCAATTAGCATGAAGTAAATAGATTGCTCATATAGAACACCGAACTCAAGAGACCCTTCGACATATCAAAGAACTTGTTTACAACTTGCCAATCAATTGTTAGTACCTTGTTTCATTGGCCAGTGATGAGACCAGGTTGGTTGAGAGCTTAATCGCAACTTCCAGTAAAATTATATTCATTCATTCATTCAGAATTTTGTTAAGAGATTTGGCATACTTAGTTTGTGATACATGGATCTTATGATCAAACTGCCAAAAGTCTACACCTAAACAATATTGAAGCAAGCCTAGATCTATCATTTCAAAAATAGAACGATATCATGTTTCACTTGTTGAATTAAAATAGCACTACTTCCGATTATAGCAAGATCATCAACATAGCCAACTAAGCTCACTATGTCACCACCATTCATAGAAAGTGGGTTTAGGATAACTTTTTAGAAACAAGATGATTTTTTTAAATACCAAGTTCAAGTAGCCTACTTAAGTCCCTACGAGGACTTTACCAACCTCCAAACCAAATGTTCTTTGCCTAAAACCTGGAAACCCTATGGTTGAGTCATATAGATCTCTTCCTCTTATTCTCCATTCAATAAGGCACTTTTGACATTCATCAGATATATCTTACATCCAAGTTAAGCAGCAATAGAGAAATCCAACCAAAAGGTTACTGTGTTTACAATAAAAGTAAATGTTTCTTAATAGTCTACTCCTTCCTATGCTTCTTTAACAAGATGAGCTTTATACTTGTCTAAAGATCCATCTAATTTTCACTCAACTATGTAAATCCAATTGCAACCAATAGATTTCTTTCTTGGAAGTAATGTTGACAACACTCATCTTGTTTTTCATCAAGGTATCACATTCCACCTTCAACCAACTTCCCATTTACGCTTCTCTTTGACCTTTGCAGATGTACAAGGCTCGAATATTTAAGAAATGGCACAAGTTAGAGAAAAATTTACTTGTGATTTTTTTTATGATTTGATTTCAAGATCAAAACTTGTTCCAAATTCGGGAATAGTTAGTACTACAAATTCTTTACTATCTGTAGGATTATCAATAACTAAAAAGAATGGCATTTTCTCATCTACAATAAAATTGCTATTAACCTAAAAAAAATTGTAGAAAGATCTAGTAGTTTATATGCTTTGGTTTGTTCACAATATCCAATATCTGTATGTATATGCTTTGCTTTTTGCTTCTCTTTTTCCTTAGGAATGTTTTCAAGAGCAACACAACCAAAAACTCAAAAATTACAAAAGGTTTTCCTAGACCATGTTTTCTTAGAAGTGGGATTTAACAAGGCTTTACACAAAGTTCTATTAAGGATGTAGACTATAGTATACATAGCTTACTCCAAATACTTTGCACTAGACATTATAGGAGTTTTCATAAGACCATGCAAATCAACATGTACCAAATCTAAAACCCTTTTGGCTAGCCATGCCTTAATATCAAATTGATGTTGACTTTGTTTTCCCATATGACACCCGAACATACATTTTACTTTCATGAATGGATAGAAGCTCGTCCACCATATTAGTCCTACTAAGCATAAACAAATATTGATAATTCAAGCGACCATATCTTTCATGCCAAATTTTGTTCACTCTCAACTACAACTAGTACATATGCTGCTTCTTTTTTTGGTTCAAGGATCAATCAATTTATACAATCCCTTTTTGCCAATGCCAATGGCAATCACTTTGTTATCTTGAAGAGTACTTACCATACATTTGTATCCTTGAAACTTTACCCAAAGATAAGGATATTTTTTTATCTCACTTGTTTTGATTAGAAAAGGACAAGAAAGGCCTAAACCCATAATATGGTTATTATGATTAAAAGACAAAAATCTAACAGTCACAAGCAAATATAATCATTAATGCAAAAGAAAGCACACAGAAGTAGAACAAGAAGACATAGATTTAACATGGTTCACCCAATCTTGGGCTACATCCACCAAACAAAGAGTCCAATATTATTATCCAGTAATTTCAACCAATTACAACCAGTGATCCCTTGCAACTCAATATTGCTGCAAAAATGTTACAATCATTCTTCACTCTAACCAGCCATAATCCTAACACCGTTTTTCTTATAGAAAAACCCTAAGCCTAAAAATTGCTTGACGGGTCAACCTAGGGAAAGTAATGCTTGACAAGTTAAACAAAAAATTGCAGAAAAGTGAACAGTACTTCCCTGATCAATCACCACACACCAACAATGGTAGCCATCAAGGCAAATGGAACAAATCTCATGAGGTGAGATTGGTAAAAGAAAAAGAGAGGGAAAGCTTTTGACCGGAGCTAAGAACCAATAAAAGACAGGAGTCCCGACCCTAAGCAACTAAATTCTATTTCACTCCACTCAAACGAGTAAAGTAGGAGAAAGTAGGAGAAGGGGAAGGACATTTCCTCCTACAAACTAAAGTCCAAGCAACGATATCATCATTGACCCCATTATAATGGGAGAGAAGAGTTGACCTCCCCGCAGGGATCAACAAAAACCAAGGGAGGGGATAATACCAAATGGGAGACGGTCATCAACCATAGTAGGAGGCAAAAGCTATGAGGGGGCAACTGAAGCTAGCATAGGCGAACACAAAACAAGAGGAGCCACCATGGAACCTAAAAGAAAAAGAGAGGGAAAGCTTTTGACCGGGGCTAAGAACCGACAAGAGACAGGAGTCCCGGATCAACAAAAACCAAGGGAGGGGATAATACCAAATGGGAGACGGTTGTCAACCATAGTAGGAGGCAAAAGCTATGTGGGGGCAACTAAAGCTGGCATAGGCAAACGCAAACCAAGAGGAACCACCATGGAACCTAAAAGAAAAAGAGAGGGAAAGCTTTTGACCCGAGCTAAGAATTGACAAGAGACAGGAGTCCCGACCCTAAGCAACTGAATTCTATTTCACTCCACTCAAACGAGTAAAGTAGGAGAAGGGGAAGGACATTTCCTCCTACAAACTAAAGTCCAAGCAACGATATCATCATTGACCCCATTATAATGGGAGAGAAGAGTTGACCCCCCCGCGGGGGGATCAACAAAAACCAAGGGAGGGGATAATACCAGATGGGAGACAGTCATCAACCATAGTAAGAGGCAAAAGTTATGTGGGGCAACTGAAGCTGGCATATGCGGACACAAAACAAGAGGAGCCACCATGGAACCTTCCAGGCATGGCATAGGAATCATAATAGGAACTTTCGTGCACAAATAAGCCAGTGCAAAGCAGTCATTAAGATCCTAGGAAGAATAATCCTCATTAGAGGAAGGAACCTCAACAAGTCAAGGGATCTTCCATGGCATTCTTCCACCAAGTAGCGGTTCCTTTCCAAAGCTAAAGAGAGCAATCTAAAGCCAAATGACCAATAGCAAAGCAGCAACTACATCCAAGGCCTATCTCCAACCATCAAAACCACATTCCCTAGGGTGGGGTTTAGAGGTGTCAATGTCAACTAAAATGCAAACAAAGGTGGAATGAACTATGTGAGAATTGGAATCATCTATTTTCAAATAGTGTACAATTAAGTTTTTGATAACCTCCTCCCAACACTAGAGAGGAGGATTTGGCAATCTAACCCAAATTGAACATACATGAAGTAGTTTAGTAAGTGAATTGAAAGAAGACCAAGATTTTTGGAGACAAGGTGCTCTCCCTAGGCCCCTAGAAGTTGTCTCATCCACCAATTAAGATTATGAGATGTCCCCATACCATCCCAAAACATCCATAAACATGTAGGTGGCTAATGTCTAGGACTCCAGAGCATCCCTGCACACTGATTATATGACAAACTTCACCAACAATCTCTTTGGCAACATGCTTCGAGCTGGAATGACATGTCGAAATGTTAACTACATCTAAAAAAATTTATCACTTTCTCACAACAAATTGATACAGCACAACTATGACTTAAGGTTAGTTTTTTTGGATAAGAGCCTTATAACTACATTATACTCCTAGACCAAGTAGTTTCCCTCAATCAATCAATCCAATTCCACCCCTAAAGCAGGTTATATTCCTTCGGACTTGAGGTTAGTTTCTTTAGATAAGAACCTTATAACTACATTATACTCCTAGACCAAGTAGTTTCCCTCGATCAATCAATCCAACTCCACCCCTAAAGCAGGTTATAACTTATATTCCTTCGGACTTACGGTTAGTTTCTTGGGATAGGAGCCTTATAACTACATTATACTCCTATACCAAGTAGTTTCCCTAGATCAATCAATCCAATTCCACCCCTAAAGCAGAGTATATTCCTTCGATAAGATCCTTATACAATTGACTCATTCATCAAGTTTCATTCCCACAACAAACTGATACCAATTCTGCCATGACTGCAGGTTGGATTACTTGCATAAGAGCCCTAAAACTACAGTACACTTAGAGACTTATGCAAGCCCTAAAACTACAGTACACTCAGAGACCAAGTTAATCTCCTTCACATAACTGGCCCAATTCCACCCCTAAAGCAGATTGAATTCCTTGAGTAAGATCCTTAAAAATACAACAGACCAATTCCACTCCTAAAGCAGACAGGATTCCTTGAGTAAGCCCCTTACAACTATAACGGTCTCATTGAACAAGTTACTTGCCCTTAACAATTATTCCAATTCAACCCTTTCTGCAGGTTGGATCCTAAGTTAAAATCCATAAGATCGTTGAGCAATTTACTTTCCCTCAACAATTGATTCAATTCAGCCCTTTTCTGGAGGTTGGATTTCTTGGATAAGAATTTCAAAATTAGAAGAGACTCAGAGAACCATTTTCCCTCATCCAATTCCACCCCTACCACAGGTTGAGTTCCTTGGCTAGCAGCATTAAAATTAGAAAAGACTCTTAACTAATACATTCTCTATGACATAACCTTTATGAGTTCCTTAGGTAGCAGCATTAAAATTAGAAAAGACGCTTAACTAATACATTCTCTATGACATAACCTTTATGACAAACTGCAAGCTAGCTCAATTTCCTGATTGCACTCATAGTTTCCACTTGTAAAGAAAATTCAGGAATTCTTTGTATATTTTTCCTGATTGTACCCATAGTTTTTGTTGTCGGTATAATGTAAGTATGGGTCGGTTGGGATTTAGTTATGTCCGGAGGCTAGGGAGTTGTGCACGGTTATCAACCATCGCGTCCCTTCGGACCTTTATATACTTGTACTACCTTCGGGTAAAGGATCATCTATGCACGGACAGTATTGTATTGTAATCGCTGAAATGAATGAATGAGAATCCTTGTCATTTACTTATAAGGTGGATTCAGGAATTCTTTATATATTTTTCCTGATTGTATCCATAGTTTCCTGATTGTACCCATAGTTTTCAAATGTAAATGGTTAAGATATATAATTTAAAAAATATTCCAGAATGCAAACTAAATATAATTATGCTCCAAAATGAGAGGCAGGTAATTATGCTCCAAAATGAGAGGGACCTAACTCATTTTATTTGTTTTCTTTCAGATGTGATTTATTTTTATTTAAGTTTTTAACTGTTATCATACATAAAAAAAATTACATGTATATGTTAACATTACAAAAGAGGCTTCTCACAAATAGGGACACATTTCTTCAATCTTTTGACATTTTGGATAGACACTATGAGGAGCTCTACCCTAGTTTGGTCAAATCATTCAAGTGAATCTGTCAACTCATTCTCAAAGAAAATCAAACAGTAGTTTGTCCAACTTTTGTGAAGAGCATAATCTGTGGATAGAAAGGTAAACAAAGAATATAGTAATCAATGCTTACTCTTGAGAAAGTCACTGACAGACAGTATGATAAATTATCAGTAGTAACTGAAATTGTCGACATGATATCAAGCAAAATACAAAATTATATCAATAAGATCTACTAAATGATTTGTGCTTCTATACTTCAGCTATCAACCAATCCCTCTCCGGTCTGGTGGGTACTCCAAGAGTCAAAAAAGAAAATGCAACAATGTTACGACACAAAAGCTACAAAACGAATAGCAATTAAAAATATAGAAAAAGGCTCACAAAGTGAGCTTACCCATAGAGGGTCAAATCATTCAAGTGAATCTGTCAACTCATTCTCAAAGAAAATCAAACGGTAGTTTGTCCAACTTTTGTGAAGAGCATAATCTGTGGATAGAAAGGTAAACAAAGAATATAACAATCAATGCTTACTCTTGAGAAAATCACTGACAGACAGTGTGATAAATTATCAGTAGTAACTGAAATTGTTGACATGATATCAAGCAAAATACAAAATTATATCAAAAAGATCTACTAAATGATTTGTGCTTCTATACTACAGCTATCAACCAATCCCTCTCAGGTCTGGTGGGTACTCCAATAGTCAAAAACAAAATGCAACAATGTTACGACGCAAAAGCTACATAACAAATTGCAATTAAAAATATAGAAAAAGGCTCACAAAGTGAGCTTACCCGTAGAGGGTCAATATAACTAGAGCACCTTTAAGATGTTCTTTCAGGATCTGCAATAATATGCAGATCTGAATAGGATACAGCAACCCATTGTCCATTAGTTATATTCTTTTCGAGTAAGAATAACATTAATATCAAAAAATTGGAACTTTCTGCCTACTTTTTAAAAATGTTATAAATTTGTCTGTACAAATATCAATATATTCTTCTATCTGTACGAGTTAGAATTTCTAAATTAAGACCAAATTGAATGTCCCGCACAGGAATTGTCATTGGCATCTTCTTCTCCTAGCTTTGGTATAAGTGATCATTCCTTACAAGACTCCCAACCTTCTCCCTCGTTCAGCATGAGCTTGCCTGAACAGTCGTCCTTCGTAAAATTGCCAACATTTTGTGGCAGCTGCATATGTTTCAAAAAAGAAATTCTAGATTTGTTTTTCCCAGATAAAAATTCAATAGAATCATTAGACTGTTGATTACTATAAGCACAGAAGCCTTGAATCTTGGAAAGATAATTACAATCCCCTGCTTCCTTGGAATTTGCACTCCTGAGAAATGGAACCACCTAAAGTTTGAATAAAACCATGAATAATTAATTGCTAAAGAGATCTAAAATTAGTCATCCTTAAAAAAGACCATTATAGATGCCTATAAAAGGAGGAAGGTAAACAAACACTCAGTGCTTTAGCCTATATTGCTTACAAGTAATTAAAAATGAGATTACAAGCATACCTGATCTTCAGGTGTCTTGCAGCCACCATGCACATTTACTTTCTGTTTCTTTAGACTTATTTCCCTTTCAGAGTGATCTTCAAGATTCTGATCTGCCTCCCATGATGTGTTGTTCCATAGAATCATTTCTGTTCTGGCATCACCCTTAAAATTCCAATCTGCATCCAATGGATCACCATCTATTAGCAGCTATTGACTAATATGAGAAGTATCAACATCAGGATACCGGATACATGCATTTATATTTAACAAAAACAGAATGTTTGTAGCAGTAAATTTTCTCAAAGAGTATATACATAGGATACAGCACAAACAGCACATTATTCATTCAGTTTCATACCAGTGGGTTTAGCAGAAATAAATTTTCCATCAAATGTAGTACCCAGCTTCCTTTTGTCCTTAAAGCTGGCAGAACCACTATAGTTGTTCTGTGGCCTGCAACTATGATTGCTCTGTAGCCTCTGGGACCATGTATGAATCCCTTGGCTTGCATTTGGAGGTTTCTCCACTACTGCACTTGTAGGACCCATATGTTTCAACATTACTACACGCTTAACCGTACCACTTCTCCAAGATTCATCGACACTACTTGCTGCGACTACTTGGTTTTTGGACACCGGTGCTCTGAAGTGCTGTATCCAGGTACTTCCCCCAACTCTCAAAAATGAAAAATGTTGAGACTTATCAGCACATGGTAATGTTCGCCAACATCCCTTCTGCCAAACTTTAAACTGCTAGAAAGAGATAACACTCCTAAAGTATCATAAAAGATTCAATTCTAAAATCCCATCCTTACATTGTCACAGGGAAGACAACTATAAAAAAAATTATCATGTAAATAACACACAGCATATTCACCAGAACAAAACTCAAATAGCATAATCGTAATTTAGGGAGTAACCTCATTAAAAGGAGAAGGAAAATTAAGCCTTGATTCAGCACTGTCTGGATCAAGGGCCTCCATCTCTTTAGGACTTTGGCCACACAAATCCAGAGAGCAATATTCTCTGTCATACATTTTTTTCACAAATGATGCCTCGATTGAGTCCAAGTATGAACTATGCTTCTCATCTGTCCACTCTGTCTCCAAAGAATCCACCAGCTCCGGAATCTGAAGGAACACAATTTAATTTTTGGTTATCAAAATGCCAAAAAGAATAATTCACCATTTACAGCATACTTACTACATTTTAAGCACAAAATTGATGAATTTGTCCATGCATATAAAGATCTCTCAAATCATCTATAGTAAACAGACAATATTGACAACCCTCAAACAACTGGCTTTAAAGAGAGTGCTAGGAAAACATAAACCAGACAGCTACGCCCATTTTAAATTATCAGCCACCATGAACACATTCCTTCAACCTTGCAAAGTGCTAAGAAAATCATGCCTTATCCTTGGCTACTTCCTTCTGCTTGGCCATCTTATTCCTCTAATGTTTTCAAAATGTCTTTCTGAAAAGCTTCGAACATTTCATAAATTGTCTGGAATAACCTGTGGACCTTCAACCTTTCAAAGTGTTAGGAAAAATCGTGTTTGTTATTGGCTACTCCTTCCACTTCATCATATCATCCCCCTGATGTTTTCACATTCTATTTTTGAAATGTGTCAAACCATAGAAGCATAAATCGTTTTGGGAAAAAAATGTCAAACCAGAGGAGTAGGATTTTTTGAAAAAATCGGATTTGCAAAAAAAAATGTTAAAACTTGTAGTAAAACAATCAAAAATTGTTTTTTTCTTCAATTAAAGGGCATTTCCACGTTATATAGATATATTTAGAGCAAATAAAATATCGAGTTCAACCCATAAATTGTAGAAAATAGATTTTTGTCGTTTATATTCATATTGCTGATTTCATTGTTTAGAAAATAGATTTTCATATAATATACACTCACAGTATAAAATTCAACAGTAAATTTCAACAGACATTACATAATTAATAATATACATTGAAGGGAATATAGTATACAGTAACATACAGTATATAATTAAATAACTTAATTAGTTAGTAAATTAAATTGCTGTATTAGTATAATACAGCATTAAAATATACTGTTAACTTAAAATTTATTAACTGTATATAATTTAAAATACACTGTTAACAATATATTATATAATATATACTATATATAATAACAATTTAATAGTATACAATTTAAAATATACTGTATAATATACAGTCACAAGTGTCATGTATAATAACATAATTACAAATTAATTAAGTGTCATGATAGGTCAAGAGACATGCAATAAAGATTTGTGACTCCTTCAACATAAGATGTATAAAGAAAGAGAGTTCATTTGAAAGGAGGAAGGAGAAAGGAAGAAAGGAGCATGAGAATTAAGGAGGGATTAATAGAAAAAGAAAGGGAGGGGAAGAGAATAAGGAAGTAACTTCCAAAGGGGCAGCTGTAGTGAGGTTGTGACTCTTTTGAAGGGTGGTAGTTCTGAAACGGTTGTGACTCTTCCAAAGGGCAACAATCTGAAACGGTTGTGAGTCTTCCAAACGGTTGTGACTCTTCCAAAGGGCCCTAAATCTTGCTTTCAGTCTGCTACTACGATTTAGGCAGATCTGACTTTATGCTGATTCCCTCTTTGGATGTTGATTGCTGCTCTTTGGATGAATGCCTATGCTGATTGGATTGATCTCCTTCA
>MU225026.1:2028077-2066719 GCA_018584345.1 Thuja plicata | reverse complement strand
TGACTCTTCCAAAGGGTGGTAATTCTGAAAGGTTGTGACCATTGCTAAAAGGAATGATATTTATGTAAGAAAAGTTGGAGATAAAGGAAGTTAAAAATGGAGGAGCAGCAATAAAGAATATTATTTGGATTTTAAGAGCGGACTGAAGATGAATAAGAGCAGGCATTAAGGAAATAAAATAGAAGAATTCCATTTGATGAAGGAGATCAATCCAATCAGCATAGGCATTCATCCAAAGAGCAGCAATCAACATCCAAAGAGGGAATCAGCATAAAGTCAGATCTGCCTAAATCGTAGTAGCAGACTGAAAGCAAGATTTAGGGCAATCCCAAAAGGGGGCATTAAAATGCACAGTACCAATGCTAGTTCAAGTGAGAATCTAGATTTATTTCATCTGCAAGGAGATAGACTCTACAGATTGGATAAGGAGACAGAGGCATGGAACATGATGATGCAACACCTCTTGGGGATGAAGAGAAATTTCTCAATCTATAAGATGTGGCAAGCATTTCAAGGTTATGTAGAAGCTAGAAAGGATGATGGTACCAGTCTTGGCGAAAATAGGAGTAGCCTTTGGAATCCAAAGCTAAGAAGCAGCTGTTTTCTCATGAGAAAATGCAGCCCTGTAGCGAACAAAATCTTCCTACAACCCCTCTCTTCAAGGTGAAGGTGATAAAGAGAACTCTATATGAGAGAGAGGTAGATGTGAAGACACTTGACAATTAGCTGGCCCAACTTGAGCAATATTTCAGAAGCATCATATTAGTGAGGAACAAAAAATTTCATTTGCTAGATATAGATTGGTAAAGCACTCTCTTACTTGGTTTAAAAGTCAGCAACTCTTTGTTCTTGGATTAAATTTAAGAAGTTGAACAAAGAGTGATTCCATCCCATTTTTCATCAAAAAGAGAGGTCCATCGAGTGGTATTTTTACAAGCAACAAAAAAGAAAGTTTCCAAGAGTAGACTATTCAGTTTTATTTTCTAAGTGGATAAGGATCTGCAAAAAGATAACATTCTGATTATATACATAGACTGTCTTCATAGCCATCTCAGAAGGTCCCGTGTTGCTTTCCAAGCCTAGGGATATAGATTAACTGTGGTCCCATTCCCTATTATATTGGAAAAGACAAAGAAAAGAGTACATCCTTTTCTTCAAAATCACAGGAAGACCAAGATGGCTTGAAGGCCAAAGGCAAAGGCAAAAGCTTGGGGCTATTACTAATATCATATTTGACAAACATTTCAAAGAACACCAAACATTTTCATATAAGGATTCAAGTGAGGAAGACAAAGGTAGATGCTCTCTTGGATACATGTTCACAAGAATTTGGTTTCTAAAGAATCAGTAGAGAAATTTGGATTGAAAACATATCAACATCCCAATCCATATAGCTTGGGTTGGGTAAGAAAAGGAATAGAATTTTCTATCACAAACCAAGGCAAGTTAAAATTTCGTGTCAATGAGCATTGAATTCATTTTAATTGTGATTTCACTTAATCTGTGTTTGGCAGCCCATAAATTTATCTCAAGGATGCAGTTTATCGTAAATAGGACAACAAAGAGAGACTTGCCAAAGAAAGCAAGAGCTGCTGGAAAACCAAAAAAACTAATCAGCAAGAGCACAACTGGGAGGAAGATAGATTAATATTACTAGCAAAATTTCTTTCCTTCTCTTGCCAGATAAAACCACAATGCACAAAATGTTAAATGATCTATACTAGTTCTACTGTTATTCATAGTCAAGGGCAAGCAGAGGGACTGTGGCAAAAGTTGTAAGTTGATTTGAAAGGACTAGGCTATCCAGAACCAAGGAGTATGGAAGAACCAAGATGGAAGTCATATCTCATCAAACCACAATGCACAAAATGTTAAATGATCTACTAGTTCTGCTGTTATTCATAGTCAAGGGCAAGTAGAGGGACTGTGGCAAAAGTTGTAACTTTGTAAGTTGATTTAAAAGGGCTAGGCTATGCAGAATCAAGAAGTATGGAAGAACCAAGATGGAAGTCATATCTCATCAAACCACAATGCGCAAAATGTTAAATGGTCTACTAGTTCTGCTGTTATACATAGTCAAGGGCAAGTAGAGGGACTGTGGCAAAAGTTGTAAGTTGATTTAAAAGGGCTAGGCTATGCAGAACCAAGATGTACGGAAGTCATATCTCATCAAACCACAATGCACAAAATGTTAAATGACCTACTAGTTCTACTGTTATTCATAGTCAAGGGCATGTAGAGGGACTGTGGCAAAAGTTGTAAGTTGGTTAGAAATGGCTACGCTATGCAGAGACAAGAGGTATGGAAGAAACAAGATGGACTTCATCTCATCTAGTGTATTGCCATCTTTTGGAAACCAAAAGCCTTTTCTAATTAGGAAGGTGTACTCCAAAATTGGATCAATTAAAGATAGACATGTGGAGTAACTTAGGCATTTAATGTTATCTTTGAAAGTAGTTTTGAGGATAACTCCCTTATAAGCGCTTAACACGACTTCTCATTCTTGAAGAATCACACGAGTTGTAAAATCCGTTTGTCAGAAAAATACAGAGGAATGAGTAACTGAAGGATTAGGGGAACTGGACATAATGGAGGAAATGACAAAGGCAATGGATTTGACATGTTTGAGCAGATCTCAGTAGTTGAGTGGAAGTTGATGATCTCCCTGTCAAAACTAGATGAACAGAGTAGATTGGACTGGTGTCGAGCATGTCACAGAAATGATAGAAACAGGGCCTCCAAGTTCCAAGTTCCAAGTTCCGAGCTCCAAAAAGCGTCCGAAATATTCCTCTCAGTTTCTACACTTGAGTTTTCTTCTTTGATTCATTTTGTAGCACTCGTTATAAAATTTCCAAGTTGACTTTTTGGAGAGTACTCCTCGGTGTTAGTAAGAATGTTGATTGTAATAAGAATAGAACAATGGTACATCTGAATTTCTAATGTTGAGTGTAATGTGAATAGAACAGTGGTGCATCTGAATTTCTAATGTTGATTGTAATGTGAATAGAACAGTGGTACATCTAAATTTCTAACAAGTTTCTAACAAGGGGATATATAACAAGAAACCAAGGACATGGGATGAATCTATGTCATGCATACAATATTCTTATAATAAGGCAGTTTGTCAATCCATTAATGTCACCTTGTGAGGTATCTTTGGTTTATTTTTTTCACTAAACCACTTGACATTGCTATGGCACAACAAAGAAAAGGGAGTTGACGCCTGACAAGGTAAATGAAATTAATTGAGAGGAATTAACAATCCACATGTGATTGTGGATCAAGTGGATAAGTTTTAAAGACAACCTAGGAAGCTCAAACCTCAATAATATCGGCCATTTGCCGTTTTGGAGCCTAATGGACATAATGCTTTCAGTATTAAACTACCTCATTCATAGGGATATACTAAACAGTCGATTTCAAGAACCTGCAACAATAAGGCAATCTATGTTGGATGTGTTGCAAAAGAAGATTGGAATGACTCAAAGAAAACAGCAAGTCTTGGCAGATCGGCATCAGGGTATATAATAATAAAGACCGAGACGAGCGAAAAGGCACCTCAAGAACCAAGGGGTTGAACTCTCCTTACATTTCCCAAGGTATTGAGATTTTGTGAGGACCATAAAAGGTATAATTCATCATATGGTTCTAGAAAACAACTCACTTTTCAAGCAATTAAAAACTCCGTTGGAAATAGAGTCCAAAAGGGCAAATTTATTCCATAGTGCATGACCATCTGGAGAAATATCTCGCCAACTTTCGTTATTATTATAGAAAAGAAAATATTTCCAATTCAAGATACCTCAATTAAGAAAATCCATAATGATGCCCTGTGACGAGTAGAGAATGCATAGGCGGTTTTCAACTATTTATTATGGAATATGTTTCCACTACTATAACCCTAAAACAAGGGAAGGAGGGGTTAGGTCAATTGCAGACATAAAGATGAATATCTAAAACATTACCATAGAAACCTTATTTATCATTATTCTTATCTAGATAGGTTTCCACTCCTTGGCTGAACTGAATCCTTGAGGCTAAACAGTAAAAAGGCATTACTGCTTAACTTCAACCAAAAATGCTTGGGATAAGTAATCGCTGTTCATTAAGAATAAAGTAGTCAGAAAAACACCAACAACATGAGGCGGTAAATCGTTTTTATTGTAGACGTACCAATCTCTGTGTTGGTATGAATAAACTTTAAAAATACCCACTACTTCAAAATGCTTTTGCGGGCAATAGACATAAAATTTCCACAGACCGTACCAGTGAGCAAGAATACTTCTGAATAAAAGGTAGCATCCAGAAGCATTCTTGTTCAAATTGAGATTTCCAGCTTGGGTTATGAGACCAATAGGCGGTTGGAAATTTCATAATAGCAATAATCATACAAATTTTGAACAAAACAAAACTTTAAAAATCTCACAGATATTTTGAATAAAGAGTTCTGTTGGAAGTTAACAGTTTACCGAAATATTGGCAGACTCATCTTGTCCTGCTGAATTGGATGAAGTCGATTCTCCTCGCTTGAAACCCAAATGCGAACCCACCTCCTCAGCCCTTATCAAATCACCTGAATCCCCACAGCATTCACCCTCTTCATAGTCTTCGCCAGCTAACGGCGAAATACAGCCAGAATTAGTTGCCGCCGCCTTCGGCGGCAAAGGATCTGCGTCAGACTCACCGGCCGAAGAAAGGAAAGAAGCCATGGCCAACTAGACTTCCACACCAAGAAAACGAATATATTCAATGGATATTTACACATCTCCCGTTGCCCACATCGGACATGATTTTATCGACAAGCGGAAGAAATCAGGAAAACCAAGAAAATTATCAAGAAAAGGCGCTGATAAAACTCCTTATTCCCGCAATCGCAGAGGCAATCCAAGCTAACGAGCTTACCCACAATCTCCACACACGGCAAAGAAAAATGAGTATGCACAGCAGAAATTATTTATCTGGTTCGTACATATAAACTTCAACAAACAGCTCTAATATTAGCAGTGAGAGAGACGAGAATAGAGGGGTGTAATGAAGAGTGCAGGGAAGAGATAAAAAGGTAAGAAAATTGATCGAACGGCACCGACTTAGAAACAGATGTCGGAAAAGAAACAGTTAACTGGCACTTTTGTCCACGTCATACATCGCAGGGAAATATCTGCCTTGCGGCGGGTCCGCATTCCAAGATATTTGATTGAGATATTTTCGTAAAATGTAAAATATCTCTCGGGGGGAAATATTGTGTGGAACAGAGTGGGATTGGGTGCGGGCCCACATCGCGAGAAAAAAGCACCTATTAAAACAGTTCTTTTGAATGATATCGGGTAAAAAGTGCCCTCAGTGACACGTCAGATCTACGTAGAATTATCGTGTTAAATTTGGTATGGTGTACTGGCGCTACCTTTTTCAGTATGTTTTAGTTTTTGTCGACGGTTTTTTCTTCCTTAGTGCCAAAGGACACCTTAAATTCAAAGACGACATCTCTTCAACTCTTCACCACTAATAGGGTCACATCTCCGTTGCACCTTTATAAAAGTTCCTTGAATATGTGGCTGGATGGCCATTTGCCACCACTTAAAGATGTTTATTATCTCTTTGTTTTTTTCATATTTTGTTTTGTATTGTATTTAACATATTATCAATTGTGTATCTTGGTGTTTAATGGGTGCACTAAAGGGTTGTAGAACTTCTATTAGGAAAAAATGTGTTCTATTTTTTATTTTTTTTCATACATTTGTGAAATATATGAAGTGTCATTTAGCAAATAGATTAGATAGGGGATCAAAGAGAGCGAGGAAATGAGATATGGGAAAAGATAGGGAGAGATATGGAAATAAAGTTAGGAAGAGGAGCAAGATGGAGATAAAGAAAGAGAGATAAATTGAATTAGAGAGAGAGGTTGAGATAATAAGATATAAATAGAGAGGGGGAGAGATAGATGGGGCAAGAGTGGAAGAGAAAGAAGGTGATAGAAAGATATAAAGAGAGGGTGGGAGAGATAGAGAGGAGGAAGATAAAAACATAAAGATAGAGTTAGAGAGGGAGATACAAGTTGTGTGTGTGGGTAATACACACATGAGAAGATAGAGATACAATAAAAAAGGTGAGAGAGATGATATATAGGGAGAGAGGGGGGACAAAAATAGAGAGAGAATATAGGAGAAGTGGAGAGATATAGAAACTCGAGGATGATTGAGATTGATAAAATAAAGTCTCTATCAAAAATAGAAATATTGTACGTATGGAAAAATTAGTCTTTCATATATGAAGAGAGAGAAAGTCCAAGAGTAACTTTTTCTTTGTTCTTATTGAATCATGAGATTGTTGCAATTTTTTCAAACCCAAAATGGACTTTAATAGGAAGTACAAGATATAAAGTGCAATAATTTACATTATATAAAATATTTATATAATAATAATTGTATTTCATATTATATATTTGTTCAATCAACACAATTCATTCACTTGTGATTTTTTCATCTTTCGCTCTATTTATTCCCTCATTCTAAGTCATGTAAGTGATGTAAGTGAAGTAACAATTATACTCAAAATGTTGAGAAAGTGGGAAAATATTTAATGAGCCCTTGGATAAATTGCAAAACACAAGGGATGCTTCTATTAATGCTAATGTGGAATGTACATGGTGTGATAGTTCTATACACATTTATTCAATCATTTCTTGCAATCTACAAGCACGATAATAGATGAACATGTAATTATTCAATGTGATGGGAATATGGAGATGAATATGTTGAATGCAATTGGCTTGTATAAGATAAAGTATGTGTTGTAGAATATCCATTGTTGGAATATGGTACAATATTCATTTATTTGAATGTATTCTACGTTGTGTATTGGCGGAATGTGGTAACACTAGCAAGTTTATTAAGCATTGAAGGCCTTCTAATTTTCATGATTAATTCTGTCTATTTGGAAAATGCATGATTCGTCATGATACAAGTTAATATCATATCTGCTCATATGAGAAATAAATTTGCATCTCTCTTTCATTCTCTATTTAAATCTAATCAACTCAACATTAATTCTCACTCTTTCTTCATCTTTTGAGTTATTCTCTTTCTATGTATAGAATTGTCTCCCCCTCAACCTCTCTTTTTTTCATCCTCTCTCTCTATCTTTATCTCAAAGGATCAAAATTATATGTATATTTTTATTTAATAATTTTTATTATAGAATATAATATAATTTATATATAATGATTAGCATAATTATTTAAGTTGTAATATTTTGCATTATATAAGATATAGAATTTATATTATATTCATATTTAATAATTTTTAATATAAAATATATTGCATAATATTAAATATAACTATAATGTTATTTTTAAAAATAAATATAAAATAATGTAATTTCTATTATAATTAAATCAGAAAAGTTGGATAAAAATAAAAATAAAAGCTAGTAAAGAAGGATTTTTTTAAATATAAAGAGAAAAATTCCAAACTCTTGCATTAATAAAATAGTGTTATATTTAAAGGTTTTATAAATATTACAAATAGTATATCTTAAGTTTAGTTTAAATTTTAAATTAATAGCGAAGAGGAGGAATGAGCAGGTTTTTCACAAGCATTTAGGCTTGCAATACAAGGGAAGCACACAAAATGGTTTACACTCTAACAGAATAATCGAGGGTAGCTTTTTCATTATGCTTGGAAGCTGCCCATAAGGGCATGGAAGGCTCCAGTTAATGTGTGAGGTCGAAGTTCTAATTTGGCACTTAGTGAACAAGGGATTAGGGCTTACACTCAGCGTAAGTTTGGGGGCTTTTGATCAATGTGGATGGGAGAAAGATTGAATATCAAGTCGTTAGAGGTGATGTTTTGGTGCCCGAAACACCATGGAATATCAAAGGAGGTGAACAAGGTAATGCCTAACTCAAAGCATTCTAGGGTTGTTTCTCTTATGATTGAAAATAGAGAATGGAGTGATTTTGTGTGTTTCCTTAAGGATAAAGTTTTTTTATGAAATGGGGAGGATCTTAGCCAACTTTTTTGTAATGTCCTTGTTTTTATGCGCTTTGGAGTTTGAGGGATTTGCCTATATTTGGACCCTCGTAAGCTAATCAGGATGATAGAGGGGTCGTGTGGTAGAGCCAGTGGTTAGTTTCCACTCTGGAGGTCTGTGATGTCGGGATTGCTCTTTGTTTCAATCAGATCGACACACTCACTATTTATAGTAAGTGTTTATTTTGGGTAATTCAGAGTTTCTAACTTTAACAGGGCACCTGGACAGTTTGCTAGCAGTATGGAGTTGTGGTTACATTAACAGAGCTTCCAATTTAGGACTTACTATTTATAGTAAGTCAAATTATTGTCAAATTTATTTTTGACAGGGGCACCCAAACTCATGGTATGCACAATGATTAACTCATTCGTCAATTGGCTCGGTTTCAAGGACTTACTATTTATAGTAAGACAATGGATGTTAGAGAGGGACCCTTACTATTTTTAGTAAGGCAATTGGGTGCACAGTGGACATAATAGTTAACTCCCAGGTTCAAACAAAATTGAGAAATAATGATTATTTGTGGTGTCATGTTATTTTAATTATTAATAAAGTGATTACTTTATTAATAATTATTTATAAGGTTAAAAAGTCACTTTATATTCAACGAGGCCATGACCCTTCATTTAAGTGACTTAAAGTGCAATTAATGGATTATATTTTGGAGGCCAAAATATTAAAGTATTTTATAAAGTCAATGTGCACACAAGTTATATTATTTTAAAGGATATTAAAGTGCATTTATAATCCATGAATATGAGCACCCGAGTTTGAAGACTTATTATAAAGTCTTATTAAAAACCTAGAAGTGGATTTAAGAATGGATTTAAATGTTATTAAGGAGATTGGAGTTAAAAAGCACATCAAAAAGCAAATCAACCTCATTATTCATGACTTGTGTATTTTCTTTGTTTGTGTGGAGAAGAAATTGAAATAAGGGTTTCAGATTTTGAGCTTGAAGAATTGTGAATTCTTCCAAGTTATTTCAGCATAGTGAATTGGTGAAACACCCAACGAATTATGTCAAGCGTTGGCTTCATCCAGAGGCCAAGAATGAATTTATTATTGCAAAATTAAGGGTTTGAATGCTCCATTATTTACCAGAACAATTTACAGTGATAGAAAGAATTGGCAGCCATTATTAATCAGATTTCCAAGCATTTATGAGTAGATTTGTGAAGTTTATTCAAGGGTTTCAAGACATCATACATGTAAGTTCATGAATTATAACTCCTAAATTTTATGGGTATTGTTAATTTAGATAATAGGGGATATTTTATGAACTAGTTTGTCAATATTTTTGTGAAAATACTGAGTATCTAAGATTTTGTTAAAATCTAGAATTTTTAGGTCTATATTCCCTATTTAATGTCTGGTTTTTGAGTTGAAATAATTATTGCAATATCTTCTATTTTGTTGCATTGTATTTTTGTATCAAACATTGCAAATATATTAAAAAGAATCAATTGCGGCATACCAAACCATAACAAATCAAACAGAAACTCAAATTAGCAAGCTCAGACATTGTTTGCTAAGTGTTTGACGAAATGTCAAGGCACTATTAAATCATAAAATACATTGATAAAGTTAGAACCAGCAAGGGTTCATACAGTGGTATCAGAGCAGTTTCTTGCCATCTTGTTGGGGTAAGGTTCATTGAGCTTAATTGTTAGACTTAAGTGATAAGCACTTTAGTTTTTTTTGCAGTCATGGACAGATATAGGAAATTTGGAAAGCATGGAAACAAGTTAGACAATTTATTTGGGTTAAGAATGAAAACAAATGCCTTAGTTAAGGATACAGAGCAACGAAGGCAAACACTAGAAAGATTAAATGCGCCACTTTTAAGTCTGACAATTATCGATAGGGCAGCAGATTATTTGGTTTCTTTGTTCAATAGGTCCTCTTCAGAAAGAAGATGTGAGGAGAGACGTGAGTATTATACAGGTGAGACATCCAAAAATCTCCATGATGAGTTTTCAGCAGCTACTAATTTTGGTGGAGATGTTCCTGTACTTAGTGGATCATCCACTAATCCTATTTGCACACCTGAGGGTGGAGATTCTTTACAGGAACATGTGGATGTGCCTATCTCATTGACAGACAGTGTTACTAAGGTTCAACATCCTAAGCTTGTTGTTGATAGTGTGGATAGTGTGAGAGTTGAGGTGTTTGTAGAGGTACCCAGTAGTGATACCTCGTTGATGTGACATGTGCGAGGTTGATAGCGCGCATAAGGAGAATGGTTATGAGGTTACTTCCTCGGTGACTCATGAGGATGACTTTACTTGTAGCGAGTCATGCTTGATTTATCAGACCCTGGGGGAGGACTTTGAGTTGTTAATAGATGAGGATGAGTCTGATGTCAATACTTAGTTTGTAGATGTGTGCTCAGATGATAGTACACATAGATTTGATGATCTTGAGGGGATTTTGTGGGATACAACTTCCTTCCATAGCGTGGACAGTGTAGTGGAGATTGTGCATAGGAGACCCGTTGTGCATAGTCATCATGTGACTAGCCAGTTGAGAGTCAGTGAGAGATACATTTCTTCTACTCTCGAGCATTTCAATGTCACTCGTTAGTTGTTGGTTATTTATGGTTGGGGTGCTCCTATGATAGATGAGCACGGTGGTAGCTACTCTCCCTGACAGAGATTCATTCCTTACGGGAGGCTGTCAGGATTTTGAGACAAGATTATTTACTATTGGTAGCTGATCGGTATCACCTAGTTGAGTGGGGGAATATGGCATATGATGCACTAATGGACAAAGAGGAGGAGGTGAGTGAGCTTACTTAGGAGCTCACAACAACTTCTGAGGCTTTAGAGGGCACTTTGTTGGCTCTTTAGGGGTCACATTTACAGTTGGGAGAGGTGACCGTGGAGTTGGAGCAGATTCAGTCTTTACCAGCCATAGATCAAGTTTAGTTGCAGATAGTGGTGGCTGGTGGTGAGTCATCTTCCATAGTTGGCAATGATGAATCTGTTGGGGACACAATTACATCCATCCTTGAGACAGATGCGGTAGATGCAGAGGAGGTTAGTGCATCAGGGGAGGACAGTAGAGAGAATTTTGTGGTATCCAGTTCTCTTGTTGTTATCACAATGACAGATGATAGAAGCAAGTTTTTGGGCATTATCTGGTAGCCAGTGTGGATTTGTCCAAGATTTGTGTGCCAATTGCTCACACCACTCCCTTTGATTCCTAGGACATGGATATGGTATCATCTGGTTTGGAGGCTAGTTCTCATGATGATTTGTTTCCTTCTATCAAAAGCAAATATATTCCTCCTTTTCATACAGAAGATAGTGATAGGAAATTGGTGGTGCCGCAGTTTCATAGGGATCAGGTGTGGATTGCAGGGGAGCAGGTTGATGCTGCTTCTTGTAATTTCTACTGCACAGAGCCATTCATGGAATACTTGCTTGAGAGTCTGGTTTTGTAGGAGGGACCTTTCGGGGCTTTTGAGGATACACTCATCTGGGTTCTCACGGTATTCTGATGTTAGTGGGGAAGATTGTAGATACCTTGACTACAATACTTCCTCATCATGATTTTGTGGTTGGGTTTGCTGAGAGGATTACCCAGGATCCTACCCGACCCTTTGAAATCGTATAGCAGTAGACAAAAGAAACCCCCAGACAGTTTGTTTGAATTTAAAAGGCAAACTGATGCCTTGGTTAGACAATTGGATCATAGTTGGGAGATTCATAACATGCTTAGTGAATAGTTGTCAGATCCGGCTACCATAGACAAGGAAGCTAGATACATGGCTTCATTCTTGGGCAGATCTTCTTCTCACACGACACATGATATGAGACAGGTTGACACAGTGAGGGAGGTCAGGAGAGACCTGCGAGATGATTTCACAGCTGCACTTGGACCTAGCACATCAGTTATAGAGATCAGTGCTCCTCCAGTTGAGATACCCCACACTATAGTTGTAGGGTCATTACCTATATCAGTGGATGAACACATGATAGTTGCACAAGCCAAAAATTGCATGGAGACTTAGCACTTAGTTGATATACATGTGATACAATAGGAGATGACACCTATAGTTGATGTTTGTACTATACCGGATTGTATTATAGAGACAGCTAGCGACTCCAATTTAGGTTGTCAGGAGGATAGTTCTATGGTTGATGTTGAGGGAGTTGTTGATAGAGGGAGTGTTGTAGTGTTGGAGGCTATGAAGGTGAGCTCTAGATCACTAGAGGAGGAGGATACCGTTTTTGAGGACTGAATTGACAGAGACATGTCAGATGCTAGTACTTCGTTTGAGGACATTAATTCAGTTGTCAGTTCAGAGAGCTCAGTTGAAAACACACTGGGGATAGTGTTTCTAAGAGGGGTACGTTGGGTAACACTTATATTTGTAGTATGGATAATGTGCCAGAGGTATTGCATAGGAGGTTGACTATTCAGAGTCGTCATGTGACTAGTTAGTTGAGAGTCAACGAGCATGATATTCTTACCACATTCAAGCATTTTGATGTCGCTCGGTAGCTGCTAGTTGTTCATGGATGGGGTGATCCTATGGATGATGAACATGGTAGTTGTTACTTGTCCCTCACAGAGATTCATTCCTTGTGGGAGGCTATCAGGATTTTGAGACATGATTATTTTCAGTTGGTAGCCGATCGAGATCACTTGGTTGAGCTGGGGAGTACGGCATACGAGGCTCTGATGGACAGAGAGGAGGAGGTGATTGAGCTTACTCAGGAGCTCACAATGTCTTTTGTGGCTTTAGAGGGCACTCAGTTGGCTCTCCTAGAGTTGTAGGGATGATTAGCAGAGGTGACCATGGAGTTAGAGAGACTCAAGTCTACACCAGTACCATGGAATATCAAAGGAGGTGAACAAGGTAATGCCTAACTCAAAGCATTCTAGGGTTGTTGTTTTTATGATTGAAAATAGATAATATAGTGATTTTGTGTGTTTTCTTAAGGATAAAGTTTTTTTTATGAAATGGGGAGGATCTTAGCCGACTTTTTCCAAGATTAGAGACTAGTGTGATGAGCATTGGGGTAAAGAGTGTGCTATAAAGACCCTTTCTAATGGTTTTTATATGGTTATCTACTCATCGGTAAAATAAAAGGAGTGGATCATTAATAGTGGTATGTTTGTAATTGGTGGCAAGGATTTCTATGTAAAAGATTGGTCCCCTAGATTTGATCCAACCACTGAATGCATTAATGAGGTCCCTATTTGGATAAGAAAACTGAACTTACCCTATGAATATAGGGATCAGAAAACCCTAAAGATGATTGGTAACAAACTAGGTGTGTTTGTGATGGCATAGGAAGCTCTTGACAAAAAGGATTATAGTATGCATACACACATTTTCATTAACTGGAAAAAAATGTACCCTTTATTGGAAATAGTGAATATCAAAATGGGCAAAGGGATATGATGTCAACAAACTAAAATCGAGGAAGTGATGGAATCGTGCTCAAAATTTTAAGGTTTGGTGCAACCTGTGAGTTTTTGTCAAAGGGATAATAAAGGTAAAGGTTTGGAGCAAAACTCTCTTATTGATGAACTTATTAAAATTACTAAAAATAATCAGTGGGAAGTCCAATGGAGTGAGAAGGATTGGGCAGTGCTTCATTTATATCAAAATAGTTTGTCACCCTCAAAAAACCATCTACACCACTTATGGGGTGGAGTGTCGAAGGAGGAAATATATGTGTTATTTGGTAATGGATGTGGCATGGAGGCTTCAAGAGCAGCTATTCATGATAGTTTCAAAAGTGTAGATGTACAAACCTTTATTGGTGCAATCAATGATGGTGATTATCAGGATTCTGGCGAGGACTCTCAGGGTGGAGATATTGGGATTTTTGAACAAAATAATGATAGTGATTGACAACCTTTGATTGTAGATAGGGAGGTCACCTTTGTGCTGAAGCAAGGGATACAAGCTTTGAAAGATGAAGGTTGTGTCTCCCAATATCCACATCAATCTAGGTCCCCATTTATGAATAAACAAAAGAGTGAGGAGAAATTAACAAAGGAGAGAACAGAGAAACCAAGGGTTGATCTAGAAAATGACATTCATTTTTCTAGACAGGTAGATATGGTGTTGGGACAAGAAACCTTTGATGAGAGTCTGGGAAGAGGCAAGGAAGAACCCATTTTCAAGGATATTCTGATCTCTCCAATCTGAAACCTAGAGAGCTCCTTTGATGGAGCAAGAGACCGTGGTGGCAATTTTGAGGCCCCAGATTCAAATATGATTGAATTGATAATTTGGGAGGTGAGGATGTGTTGGATGTCAATGTGAGAATTAGGATTGTCGAGAAAAGAACCTTAGAGCAATTCTCAACTTCGCAAAGCAAATCAAGAATTGGAGAAAAAAAGAAGTGTGAGCCTAAATCCAATAGAATGAAATTGGAAATGGTTGGCAATGTTGCAGGGCAAAGAAAACTTAGATCGAGAAAAGACTATGGCTTTTCCCAACAACAATGAAGGCCCTTTCGTGGAATATCAAGGGTTGCAATGCCCCTAACAAGATTTGCCTGATCAAAAGATGATTTGATCAAGTAAGGCCCGATATTATTTTATTGCAAGAAACAAAGATTAAGGATGTTGATAAAGAATGTTTCATCCGGAATTTTCAGAGGTGGAGATGTAGTTTTGTAGAGGCTATTACCACATGTGGGGACCTAGGTTTCCTTTGGAATGATTCAGTGATTGAAATTCAAATCATTTGGAAAGAAAATAATTGGAAATGGTTGAGGGTTGATTCTAAGCAGCTATGTGCAAGATTTTTTTGTCATAAATATTTATGGTCCAAATAACCCCTCTGAGAAGAGGGTTGTATGGCAAGAACTATCTAAAATTTTAATGCAAGAGGAGGAGAGTATGTTTTGCTAGCCGAGGATTTTAATGTCATTTTGAGATCATCAGAAAAATGGGAGGTTTAGGTTGGAATGGTCAAAGTCGCAAGGATTTTAGTGACATTGTTACAAACAATGGCCTCATTGAACTTTTCTTTAAAATTTGAGAATTTATGTGGACAAATTAGAGGAGTGGTTTCCTAAATATTGCTGAGAAGTTGGATCGCTTCCTTTTAGCAAGAAATTGTGCAAGTTCACAATGAACTTGTGAGGCTGAAATTCTCCCTATAATGTGTTTACATCACTATCCAATTAGTGTGAGGATTCAAGATTATTATGCCTCGAATCGATGCCCATTAAAATTTGAAGTAATGTGGTTCTGTGATGGGGATTTTAAAGAATTGGTAGATGGTTGGTAGAGGAATGCTCCAAATTGATCAATTTATAAAGCTTTTGTCCTTTTCAAGAAGTTTCAATTGCTTAAATGGCAATTAAAAATGGAACAGAGAATCCTTTTAAAACATATTTTCTAAGAAACTCAAATTGGAAAAAGATATCAATTCACTCCATGAACAAGTGATTGAGAAGGGCATAAATGAAGATGATTATGCTTTGGAAAAATCCTACATGGAGGTCTTAACTACAAAAGAGGTTTTTTGGAGACATAAGTTTCGGGAAACATGGATAAAAGAGGGAGACCGAAACATATTTTTTTTCCATAATTTGGTGAAAGTAAGGTCTCGCAATAAGATTTTCTCTATCAAAGAATCCAATGGAAATATGTTACATGAAGCTAATAAAATTAATGAGGAAGCTACTAGGTGTAGACACCCGAAAATGGACAGGCTTGCAACTTTACATTAAAAACACTAATTTTCATCTATTAATTAATGGTTTTTTGATCATTAATTAATCATCTATTTTCCTCCAAATTCATTCCCCAAATCATCTAATCAAATTCCCAAAATTAATTAAATAATTAATTTTATTTAATTAATTAACCTTAATTGATTAATTACCATTAATTAATTAATTAAATTCAATTTCCTATAGTTTAAATTCAAATATTTAAACTTACTAATTAAATTCTTCCAATTAAATTAATTTCATTTCATTCAATAAAGCAATTCAAAATAAAAAAAGAATTCAATTATCTCACATGTTGAAAACATTAATTAAATATTCATTTATCTTCAAAGAGATAACTCTAATCAGATCACATGCGTTACTCCACCCATCTCTCCAGTCCACATGGGTAACTTCACCCACCTCTTTAGTTCAAAAAGGTAACTCACAATTAGCTCTTCATTCAACCAAACTCTATCTCATCTTTACCAAATGATGAGGTGGAGTTCACTGATGGCTTCTCCAGTTCCTTTTTAATCTCAACCATTCATCTCCCTATCTCTGGGATTGATCTCAACCATTCATATCATCACCAATTCCTATATAATAAACCCTTCATAACCATTTGAAAGATCCAGGATTTCAAGCTCTTGTGCACCATTACTATGTCAGTTTGGTTCTTGCATTCAAGCCATCTTGTGATCACACACCCATTTCAATTAGCAAATTCTCGACGCTTCTCAAGTCATAGACGCTGCCCCGCCAATACTGAGCATCAAGAACAACGTTTCAGAAGGAGTAGAGAGAAACAATAGAAGCTTCAAGCATCGTGGGGTTTTCATTTATTTGTTTTCCTTTCTCTTGCTTGTACATTTTATTGATTACGTTTCAAGTTATTCATTTTAGTAGTTATTGTGTACTTCATTTATATCATTTGTGAAACCTTTGCTACTAACCCTTGCCTTTGGAAAGCTTGGGAATCCATGGATCATGAAAGAAGGAGGCATACATTTTGGTGAATCTGATGTGAAACAAATAGCCCAAATACCTCTTGCAAACAACAAACAAGATTGATCAACCACGGTTGTACTGTCGCAAATCTAAAAATCTATCTTTTTTTCAATATCTATGTTATTTTGCAATTGCTTGTATTTTGTCGCAATCGATGAAACTGTGTCATAATTGACTGGTTTAATACCGCAATTGATTGCAGGCTTTTGCACTATTATTCTATCATCTTCTATCTTTTCTTCTGGTACTTTACCGCAATTGCCCGATCTATGCCGCAATCGTGATTATTTTGCCACAATTGACCGATCCGTGCTGCAATTGACAATGCTTCGCCGCAGTTGCCAGTGCTTTGCCACAGTTGCCAGATCTTGGCCGTAATTGCCAGTATTTTGCCGCAATCACAAGAAATATTGCACATCAGGTCCAAATCTTCTGTCCATTTATTTCTAAACTAAATGTTTATGGTTTTCTGTGCAGGACTAGACAAATCACCCACGAACAGGAAGGGTAAGTTGTTGGTAAGTGTCATTCATTATTTCAAAGCTACATATACTCTCATTTTGCAAGAATCCTTTTTTGATACTAACCTATCTAAACAAAGCGAATTAAAAGGAATTCATTTGTCGAATTAGGTTTAAAAATAACCGTGCTTGCCAAACATATCACATCTCACATTTTGGATTTTGGGCTTAAAATTGACGTGGGGACTAAAATTGAACAAAGGCAAAAAATCTCTCAAATTGGTGCACTAAAATTGAACAAGCAATCAACACCTACTTTTGGGCTTAAAATTGAACACTGGTGCTTGTATGGTGGTGTAGCTTAGTTCACATTTCAAACTTTGGAGCTTAATCGATTTACCTTGTGCCTTGAGTTTTGGGTGCGCTTGCACAAACTTTTAGATTACAAACCTTTACACTTTTTAGAAAGGCTTGTCCAGGGAATGCGCTTCTTCCTCAGAGAACGACCTTAAATTGGTAATCCTTCTGATCGGTATATAAACAAGGCGCGCACCAAAGTTCCATCTTATCTAGCCAAGCTCGGGCGAGGCGTGTTGGTGATAGTCTGGATTGGGTGAATATCCCTAAGGAGCTAGCATGATTAACTAGGCTCTTAAGTGAGTCACGCACGTACAAACTGATTGGAGAGACACAACAGACCCTTACTACAACCTTGATTAAATAGAGGCCAACCCATTTTACCTCTGAACGGGTACCTTATTATAGTGCAAGGGGTTACAGAAATTCCCCCCAAGATTCCCAACATATGTTTCCCACGGTATTTGTGTAGTGAAAGAGATCTTCACTCCACGACAATAATACCTAGAAAAGATAAAAACACGGGCACCTACGTCGTGGACCTTTGTGTCCTAATAGCATGACAGTTATTGTGTGAGCTAACGGACATTCAAGCATTGGGCCTATAACATTGTATTATGAAGCCATTGACCTAGATTAATCTGATTGTTCATTGTCGAGACCTCGTGATAACCTTGCAACTTGAAAAAGTTGTAGAACATACACAGTGTCAGTCTTCATTCTTTAAAACATAGTGTCTATTGTGCTTGTTTCTCTGATCAGTTTTTGAAAATGCAAAACAAAACATCCAAACTGTCAAAATGAGTCAAATGTGTTAAAGTCTAGGGCTGTCGATGTCAACTGTCTTGCAAATCAGAAGCATTGTTCCAAAAATTTCAAAATTTTCAAGCAGTGATACTTATCCTCTAGTCTTTTTTAGATTGTTCCTCTTTTACCGTAATTGCCTTCATTGTACCTCAATTGAAGGAGGTTTGCCACAATTAAACTTGTTTATTGCTGCAATCGAAGTGTTTATTACTGTAATCGATGATAAACTACCGCAATCAACCGTTTACTTTATCGCAATCGGTGAAGTTGTACCGTAATTGACCAGAGATACATTATTCCTATTTTGACCTAAAAACTTGAAAGAATTCTTCATTTGGTGTCCAAAACTAGTGTCTATCCCAGGAAAATGAGAAGAACAGTGTGTGAATCTCAAAACATTAAAGATTATCCCTTCTTTGTAAGGCACGATTATTGTCAAAAACACTGTTAGTTCGAAAGCTTAGACTCGAAATACCTTGATCTCATCATATCAAACATCATCATCTTTATCATATTGACTTTGTCCAAGGCAAAGGTCGACAAATCTTATCTTTTTTCATCACCACTTTGAGATCAAGTTATATCAAAATATGTCCTTAGAATTACCCTTGTCCAAAACATAACTCGGACTTCCTCAGAAAGGATCTTCTTCCTTGTTTGCTTTATATCACTTGTTTTAGTTAAAAACCTGGACCGCACTATGTCTCAAACACCTCATGGAGGGTCTTACACAAGGTCTAAGGCTAGAACTCAACCTGATGAGTCATATATCAACTGATTCCCCGCTTGGGAAACAAAGCAAGAGAACTATCCTTTCATGAATACCAGTTCTGCTCTATTCATTGAACAACCCCGTGGGGCAGCCTTTTTCCAAGATATCACAGAAGCAGAGCTTGAAGATGTGGAGAAAGATGCTTACTCCATGAAAGTATTTGACACTGTTGTAGAGAGGAACCATGAACATTACTTAGCCATGCTAATAAAGAAGGGAGTCAAACCGCTGAATTTAGTGTATCGACTATATGGCCCGAAAACCCTCTCGTAGGTCAAAACACTACTCAGCCTCCTCAGATACTACCTGTTGTGTCATAGATCTTTCCATCATTGGTATTACCCACATTGACACAGACTATATTTGGTCAAACCAATGACCCGACCCAGGCCAATACATCTTCCACTCAAGGCATGACAAGCTCGCAACTAAGTGCACCCATGGTCACTAGTATGCCTCCACCTTTGGTCTCATGGCCAGGACAATCAAGCTCTCATGCTATGCCTTCCATCCCACCAAACACCAACTATTCTAAAACAACGCCGCTGCTGCAGTCAATTCACACTAGTCATGGGATCAATACTTTATGCCCACAAGGACCCATCTCTGTAGGAACGACTTACAGTCAAGGCCCACCCAAGGCTACATCTTTGCCCATCCTGACATCAATCCAACCTCCACAACAACAACCCCAACTTCATTTGCCTCAAACCCAACCTCCACAATAGCAACCCCAGCTTCAATTGCCTCAATTCCAACTCCCGCAACAACAACCCCAGCTTCAGTTGCCTCAAACCCAACCTCCGCAATAACAACCCCAACTTTAGTTGCCTCAAAACCAACCTCTGCAACAACAAACCTAGCTTTAGTTGCCTCAAATCCAACCCAAGCAACAACAACCCCAGCTTCAACCCCAACCTCAGCAGCAGAAATACCAACCCCAGCAGTATCAACCCCAGTTTCAATCACAACAGCAAACTCATCAAAACCCACCATGGACTACCCATGTGCCCCCATTTACAAATCACTAGGTGGGGAATCAATATCAAGTCCCTAGGATGAAATCCTATGTTCCTACTTAAGGTACACAAAGGCGCAGCCTCATACCCACCACATCACAGAGGAATGTCCTCACACACTAGCCTCAATATCAAATGGACATGTTAATGCAACAAGTGCAAACCCTTCAAACCCAAATGATGGATATGCAAAATCAAGGGCAAACTAAATCCTATACTGCAGAGGATTTATACCCATACCCCTTTGACCATTCTCTTCACATGTCTCCGTTCCCAAATCACTTCTCGGTACCAAAATTTGACAAATATAGGGGCAGTACCAACCCTATTGAACATATCCGAGAGTTTTTTGCTAGTTGCGTCGAAGTTGCCCATGATGAGACATATCTAATGCGACTGTTCCCACAAAGCTTGGTCAGACCAGTAATGGAATGGTTCTCGCATTTACCTCATGGCATTCAGTCTTGGGGTGAACTGGCTGAAAAGTTTATAGCTCACTTCCATCATAACATCGAGCGTAAGGTCAGCATCAAGGACCTTTGCGATATCAAACAGAAGAATGGAGAGTCTTTTGTGAAATTCCTACAGAGATGGAGGAATATGGAAAACTGCATAACATATGATGTGCCTGAACAAGACTTGATAGTCATGTTTGTTGACAATCTAATTCCAGACATGTCGTTCACAACAGAGTTACAGTTAGCTCCAAACTTCACACAACTCATCGAAAGAGGAGTTCGTTGTGAGCAGAACTTAGTCAAACGAGGAATCCTTGCGGATCCCACACAAATGAATACGAATAAGAATACAATGGACAAAGCTAAGTGGTGGAACAAAAAAAAAATGTCACTAGCGATGGTGTCATTGATGTGAAGACAGTCAACTACGCACAACCCAAGGTGTCACTGCAAGGTGCACCTATGGCCAACCAAAAACCCACAGGGCCCAATCAACAAGCATACACCCAAAACCAACCTCCTCCTGTGCAAGTGGCCGCTGCATCAAACAATCAACAACAGAATCAACGCAGACCACGGTTTCAATTCCATCAACAAGATTTCACACCATTGGGAGAGCCAATAGAATCAGCTTTACACAAGTTGATACAATCAAACACTTTCACTCTCCTAAAAATCAGGGACTTTAAACAAGATGAAAACAAACCGAGGTGGTATAATGACAAAGATTTTTGCGAGTTTCATCAGGTGAAAGGGCACAAAATGGCTAATTGTTACTGATTGAAACACGCTATCCAAGATCTGATTGACACAGGGGTCATCGACATGGCAAATACCCAAACCAAAGGCACAACTGATCACACTATTTTCAATGATACCTTTCATGATCACAACAAGGGAAAAGCCTCTGGGTCTGGTGGGCCAGCAAAATAAGTTAACTATACGTATGCCAATAGTGATAATGTTATCAATTGCCTCAATCCTTCAGATAGCCATGTGGCTACAATCACTATCAAAGACCAAGGTAACAATTGTGCTGTAACAATGCATCGTGCCAGAGTCATCTTGCAAGGATTACCATCCTCACCTACTGTATCTACCAATCCTAAAGCAAACTCAGATCCACAGACAAGCATAGTGGACCAACTAAAGCGCACACCTGCCCAAATCTCCATGTTTGACCTATTGCACGTATCTTCGCAGCATAAACTAGCACTTGACCAAGCCCTTCAGAATGCAGTTGTCCCAAGGGAAATAACACTTGAGAGCTTCCAAATGATGGTCAACCATATAGCTGCTAACAAACATGCCACATTCACAGACCGTGATGTGCCACCGCATAAACCGCTGCATAATGATCCTTTGCACTTACTTGTCCAGGTCCACAAAAGCACTATCCGTAGGGTCCTTGTTGATGGTGGAGATGATTTAAACATCTGTACTCTAGAGTTAATCAAGCAACTGGGATACTCATGATCAAGCATTGATGTCACAAGGAGGATAAATATCACAGCTTATGATGAAGAGGAAAGGTCCTCTAAAAGTATTATCATTCTACCTGTTTGTATTGGTCCTATGGTAAAAAACACTCCCTTCCAAATCTTAGACCTTGAGTTGGGATACAACATGCTACTAGGGAGACCTTGGATACATGAAATGCAAGTCGTACCTTCGACGTACCATCAATGCATCAAGTTCCCACACCAGGGAGAGGAAACCATCATAGAGGGAGATCTCAATCCTTTCCAATATTGTAATGCTGTCCAAATCAGCACTGATAACTAGGTACCATCAAACCAAGATGCAAGCATCCCATCCTCTTCAGATTCGAATCCCAAGGATCTCACATGGACAGCAAGAAAGATAGTCATTAACCAGGACGCAAGTATTCCCTCCTCTTCAGATTCAGATCTTAAAGATATCACATGGAAAGTAGGCAAGATATCCATTACTGACAAGGGTTGTGGTGAATACATATATGAAGAGGCTTTCACCATTACGCACATGCCTCAGAGCCCGAGAACTTATGGCATGCCACAACTTGTCATTACAATAGAAATTTCGCAGCCTGTTCTATTCAGATGTCCACCCACAAGCTTTGTCCGATGGGGAGACATAGCAGAAGAAAAGCCATTTGAACAAGACATCAATACCTGGTTATACCAAGATCCCCCAAAGACAATTTGACCACCACTACCCCTATCAAACTATGGTAATTGTTACACAATAATACAAAGATTTGGGTGCGATGGTACAACCGAGTTGGGGGCAAGACAACAAGGCATAATGGAATTGTCTCTCCCACCAACCCAGAGAAACACAAGAGGTTTGGGCTATGGACAAAAAAGAACCAGTCCTATGATCCAAGACATTCAAGTAAATCAGGAACAAATAGCAGAGATGCACCCGGGGCACAACACAGAACATGTCTTTATAGGCGAGATATTAGCACAGTTGTTGCCCACCGAAGAGGGAACTACACAAACCTGAATAGACCTCCGCATAGAAATCGATGATAACCAAGGAAGTGAGACATTTGACGAGCGTTCTATTGAGACTGACTCCCATGAGTATGAGTGGAGATCCCTTCATGACTCGGAACCATCCATCCCAAATTATTCCCCTCGGTCAGACACTATCATAAATCTAGAAGACTTATTTGACCAACTGACCATTACCAAACAACCCTGCATAGACAAGCATGTCATTTATTAGATCTCAAGTGGTGCGTTCACATCACAGTCCAGTTTTGTAGGAACCATATCTGTAGTCCCTTTCAGTCAACCAGAGCCAAAAAACTGTGAAAGTATCTGTCTTGTACACCCAAAGCTCATAGAGTGGGATCAACAAGGACCACCTAATTTAGATGTCTTCGAGAACGATGAGGCTATAGCTCATTTCATGGGACTTAGGGAAGGCATTCCATCAGGAGACCACAAGGTAGACTTCTCCTTTGACCTCGACAGAGTGGCATATTTCGGGGAGGAAGCTCCTCTTTTCAGTCCACTAAAGAAAAAAGAACAAAAGAATGGTAAAAAGCTAAAACACAACGTATCTTCTACTGAAAACCTCACTGAGGTGCTAAAAGATGGAAAGAAGGAACTCCCCCCCTTGACAAAGGAGAAATTAGCATCACTAGCAGAAGAAACAGAGGAAATCAATTTGGGAGATGACAAGAACCCAAAGAACATATACTTGGCAAAATCACTCACCCTTGAGGAGAGAGAATAGTTCATCAGTTTCTTCAAAGCAAGGATGATCAATTTCACATGGTCCTACTCGGATATGCCAGGGTTAGATCCAAAGCTATTACTACACCATCTCTCATTGTTACCCAACGCCAAACATGTCAAACAGAAGCTGCGAAAGATGCATCCCCATGTTGCATTGCTAGTCAAAGCAGAGTTGAAAAAGCTCCTGGATGCTAAGTTCATAAGACCTATACCATATGCGTACTGGATATCTAACTTGGTACCAGTTACAAAGCACAGTGGTTAGATACGGATTTGCACAGACTTCAGGGATCTAAACATAGTTTGTCCCAAAGATGACTTTCCTTTACCCAACATAGATATGATAGTAGATCTAACTATTGGACATCAAATGCTATCACTCAAGGATGGCTTTTTAGGATATAATCAAATAAGGATCACACTAGAGGACCAACACAAAACAACTTTCACATGTCCTTGGGGGACATATTGTTGGAATGTCATGTCGTTTGGTCTAAAGAATATCGAAGCGACATATCAAAGGGCTATGACAACTATATTTCATGATCCCATCCACAAAACATTGGAAGACTATGTGGACGACATACTAGCCAAGTCAATACTTCAAAAGGATCATCTACAAGTTTTGGGACCAATCTTTGACAGAATGCAGGAATTCAAGGTCCGTCTAAACCCAAAGAAGTGTGCATTCGGTGTCATAGCAAGAAAATTACTGGGGTTCATAGTGTCACATAGAGGAATCAAAGTGGACCCAGCGAAAGTCAAAGCAATATTGGACATGCCTCCACCATCGAACCTGAGACAACTAAGAGGGTTACAAGGAAGGCTCCAATCAATTAGGTGCTTCATAGCTCAGCTAGCAGACAAGTGCCACCCATTCCAACATCTATTGCACAAAGACATCAAATTCATATGGACAGAGCAATGTGAATAGGCATTTCAAATATTCAAAAACTACCTTCTCAAGTCTCCTATATTGGTACCACCAGTCCAAGGTAGACCATTGCTTTTATGTATCTCAGCAACGGAGTCAGCATTAGGTGTACTCTTGGCACAACATGATGACACAGGTAAAGAAAGGGCCATCTACTATCTAAGCAGGACATTGGTTGGATTTGAGCTAAACTATATGCCAATTGAAAAATCATGCCTTGCAGTTGTCTTCGCTTCCCAGAAGCTAAGACATTGTATGTTGAGTCACCAAACAAAGTTGATCGCACATATTGATCCTTTAAAGTACCTCCTAAGCAAAGCAACACTCACTGGACGACTTGCGAAGTGGGTAATGATCTTGAGCGAGTTCGACATTGAGTACATAGACAAAAAGGCCATCAAAGGACAACTGATCGTGGATCAACTAGCATAGGCACCCATTCAAGACCATCAGCCTATTATTTCTGACTTTCCTGACAAATCTATCATGAAACTACAACCAACGATCGAGGTATGGCAACTATATTTTGATGGGTCATGCACGAACCATGGGGCAGGGGTAGGGATAGTGCTTATCACTCCAGATCATGATACAATTCCAAAGTCTTTTAGACTCAACTTTCCATGCACTAACAACATAGCAGAATATGAAGCCCTGTTCATTGATCTAAAGATAGCAATTCAACGGAGAATCAAGAACCTAAAGGTCTCTGGAGACTCGCAGTTGATCATTAGTCAAGTCAACAATGTTTATACGACCAAAGATGAGAAGCTCATACCATACAGAGCACAGATGGAAAGACTACGCACCAAGTTCCATTACATCTTCTTTGAGCAAGTCCCACGAGCATATAACAAAGCTTCATATGCGATGGCTACCATAGCATCACTGATTGATATGGCAGGCAACGAAACAAGATTCCAGTTTCTAGTGGAGCAACTCTTGGTGCCATCACATCAAGCATCCATCATAGAATCAACATGCATCCTTGTTGGTCCTGAATCCCCATGGTACCAAGATGTCTATAACTATCTCCAAAACAGTGTCTTACCTCCCAACTTGTCTAGGAACCAGAGAAAGTCCCTCATCCGCCAAGCCTCTAGGTATACCATCCTCTCAACTACTTTATACAGATGAAGTCTAGATGTAACACTACTACGATGTATCACTTCCATGGAATCCCATAAAGCTTTGTATGAGGTACATGAAGCAATTAGTGGAACCCACGGAGGTGGCAACAACTTAGCTAAGAAGATCATCCGCATGGGATACTATTGGCCTACAATAGAGACAGATGCACACAAACATGTACAAAGGTGTAGACAGTGTCAGATTCATGGAGACCTCATCCGTGCACCAACCCAGGAACTAAATCCTATCACATCACCATTGCCATTTTCCATGTGGGGATTTGACCTAGTGGGCAAAATTACACCTTCTTCAGCAAATGGACATAAATACATCATAGCAGCAACAGAGTATTTCACCAAGTGGGTGGAAGCAAATCCTCTCACTTACATCACTGAAAAGCAAATTGCAATATTCATACTTAACCACATTATCTGTCGATACGGGATCCCCCAAACAATCCTGATAGATCATGGTACACCTTTCTAGAACAAGGATGTTGAAGAGCTATGCGAACAGTTCTATATCAAACAAGGGTTCTCCTCATTTTACTACCCTCAAGGGAACGACCAAGCCAAAGCTACAAACAAGACAATCTTGAAAATCTTGAAGAAAATAGTGAACAAATCAGGGCGAGACTGACATTTAGAGCTTAGTCCCGCATTATGGGTATACATAACTACTGTGAGAACACCTACAAGAGCCACTCATTTCTCCCTAGTCTATGGATCATAGGCGGTATTACCCCTCAAAGTGGAAATCCCATCCTTAAGGATATCATTGAAGAACCTGGTTTCAGATGAAGAATATAGAGTAGCAAGGCTCAGTGAACTAGAGTTACTAGATGAAAGAAGACAGCATGCCTTCGACCACTTACAAGGCTATCAAAATCGCCTTAGAAGGAACTATCATAAGAAGGTGAAGCCATGAACATTTGAGATAGGAGACCTTGTCCTCATGGAAAATCAAAAGAACCAAGCAGAGTGAGTCAAACCCAGAAAGTTCGAGCCTAACTGGCTAGGACCATTTATCATTATCAGCTCTACTCAAAGTGGGGCATTCATACTAGCAACCCCAGAAGGAGATCAGCTCCCTGAGTACATCAACAGCATGCACCTGAAGAGGTTCTACCCTTGAGGTCTCTGTGGTCAAGGCACCTATCTACATATCTAGAAAATACTAATAAAATCAGAAAATACAAAATGTTACCTTGGTGAAAACCTGGCAAACAGGTGCCTTGGCGACAACAAAAAAAAATGAAAAAATCAAAAGAGTGAAGAGAAACAAAATCGATCTCTCAGTGAAAACCTGGCAATTAGGCACTATTGAGTAGGTACCTTGGTGAAAACTTGGCAAACAAGTGCCAAGTGTTCAAATCCAGCTTCACCATCAATAAACTCAAAAGCTTGAGCACACATCAAATGCAAGACTAACTACCCAAGCTATATCCAGAAGCACAATCCCCTCTAAGAACCAAGCACTTACCCATGGTTAATACTGGTCCACCAGACTAGGGGGCGATTCAAAATGTCCTGAAAAAATCCTAAAAATCAGAAAACACATAAAAAAATCCTAAAAAGATAAAAAATCAAGAGAGAATCAATCTTCATAAAAAACATTCAAAAAGTTGCAAAATCCAAAGCAATAAAACCAACTCGGTTATCAAGAGAACAAAGGACGATCACACCCATTCAATCAATGTCACAATCATGAGCTTTGGGAATCAGCATTGGGCTCATCTAACACAGCTTTATCAACCTATTGAATCAATCAACAAGCAACTGGCAACCAAGCCAATCTATCAATTGTCACAATCATGAGCTTTGCCAATCAGCATTCGGCCCATCTAACACAGCTTGATCAGCTGCCAAATCGATCAAATCAATCTATCAATTGTCACAATCATGAGCTTTGCAAACCAGCATTGGGCCCATCTGACACAGCTTGATCAATTTCCAACATGATCAAAGCAATCAATCAAACAAATCATATCAATCGTCTTACACAGTGATGAATACGCTCAAACCAGACAGGTCAGTCTTATATGAGTAATCTATTACTGAAACTAGACACACTCAAGAAATCAAGCCAATCAAGCCTATCCAAAGAGTTGAGCCAATCAAGAGAATCCAACTACATCGAGGAACCATCCAAAAATGTTGACTAGGTCAGTCAAGTCAGTCAGATGTCAGTCTATATTTCACGGTTATGTTCTTACGCTACTCCAGGATCCACCATGTGAGGAGAGTAGCTATGATAGATCATGATTTATTTTCTTTGATTGTTGTCTGTTGAATGTTCACTTCGATTTCAGGGCCATGATGATTTAGGATAAATGCGGTAGGCACTGTCACTTATGTGGCAGCCGCGCAGTTCCATGATCTAAGCTTAACCCTAAGAAAGAATTGGACATTCCTTCTTTTTTTATTTTGCTTGTCTGGTTTTATAGAATCAAGAGCTCATGATGCTATTTAGATGGACACTGGTTGTTTTGGAGTTCTATCTTGATTTCTATGGTCTTTCCCTTTTTATGTTGCAAACAAGAGCTCACGATGCTATCCAGATGGACTCTAGGGGCGTGGGAGTTCTATCTTGTTTGCTTGGCTTTCCCTTTTGGAAATCAAGAGCTCACAGTGTTATCCAGATGGACTCTGGGTGCATAGGAGTTCTATCTTGGTTTCTTTGTTTTAAATTAATTTAGAGGACAAGCGGTATCCAGATGGTCAATATCTGGGTGTTTTTTTTGCTCTATTTCTTTTCAAACAGGGAACATAGTTGAACCCAGATGGTCAATATTTGGGTGCACTAGGTTCTCTTTCTATTCAATCTCTCTACTCCCTCTGCTATCAAGAGGTCATGGCGGTATCCAGGTGGTATGTGATCTGGATCATTTGACGCTCTTCAGAATTTTGGAAAATACAAAAAAAAGATGCAATGATGACAAATATTGGAAACAAGGGCAGCGACTTGGGACACTCATCCTCTCTATCAAATCATATCTATCAAAAAATACAAAAAGAACATCCTTTATATCATTACATTCTATTAGATCAATCTCAGAGCACATCTATCCAAAATTAACTTCTTTCTAACTAACACATGCATTACTCAGATATTTTGTGCATAATAGATTGCATTCATTCCATTGAGTACATCGGAAAAGAAAAAAAACATGGTAGTTGTATACATGATAAATCATAAAATCACATGCATCCATAAGCACCTCATATAAACATGCCTTTCATTTCCACCATCTTGCATATACGTGTCAGTATCATAGGAAAAGTAAATCATCCACATATGAATTTGCATAATAGGAATCATTTTGCATATACATCTCATCATCTAAACCACCAAATCATGTAGAATCATACATATAGCTCGTAAACCATTGCACATCATATCAAAAACACTAGCTGCATCTCATACAAATCAAACTATCTGAGTACAATGAATGGTCGCAAGTCTGAACAAAGGAAGGTAATCAAACATGTATATCAATAAATATTAGTGTGTCGAGATACAAAAAATGGATGATACTCAAAGTATATCAAATGACATCACTACAAAAATGGTACATCATACATAATAGAATCAACATGTGCTGCCCCCACCCTCGCCAAGAGGTGGACGAGGGGGTGGCATATCAGAAGGTGGTCTATGAGATGAACAGGTGCTCCAATACCACTACTCTAGGATCGCTCAGCTCGACTCAATCTCTAGGAAGCGGTGTAGCTAGGCACTCTCTGCTCTGCCAGAACTACACCCTCATAATGACGCCGCCAATAGTCAATCTCTCTCTGCACATCGTGGCCAGATCTATAGTATCTATCCAGAATGTCTCGGTGTGAAACATCTTGTACACTATCAATAAAAGAACGAACCTCAGCTCGAGCCTAGCGCTCTCTGGACTTGGCCGCTGTAACCCGCGCCTCCAAAATAGTGGCACGTGTGTCAGATAAAGCAAGCCTGGCCTAAAGGTCCTGTACCTACTAGGTAAGGTGCTCTAGCTCTGAGGGATCATCCTCCATACCTCCCATAGCCACATCCATCTCCCCTTCCTCTACCTTGTCTCCCAAAACCTCACCCCTCTCATCCTAACAACCCAGGAATCATCAACACTCTATGAGCTCTCCCCTGTGCTACTACCAGTGTTGCCATTATCAATAGAGGAACCAGTCTTTGTGCTTTGCTCATCTAGAGCTTCCACGTCTATATCACCGATCTCAACATCAACATCCTTAATGACTACTTTGTCCTCCTCTCTAGGAGCCAAAACAGTCGTTGTCCGCTTGCGAACTCTCTGCACCAACTGGGGTGCCTCCTCCTCCATGGCCTCCTCATCCTCCAAAATAGTACCCAACCCAACTCGACGAGAACTAGTCTGACCCCCACTCTGGCCACCTCTAGTCCTAACCCTGCCACCAACACCCCTGGGACCAAGATCATCACCTCCGTCATCTCCCCTACCCCATCCTCTGTCTCTCCCCCATCCCTACCTCCCCTACCACCACATCTCCCCCCATCCCTACCTCCCCTGCCACCACCTCTCCCTCCATCACGACCTCCCCTACCATGCCATACCCATCAGGCCCTCCTCATAATAGTCCTGGCAATAGGACGCGAGACATCTGTAAGTGCAACAAGCCGAGCCTGCACCCAATGTGCATCATACTGAGGTGTGGTGCCTGCAAAAGACAAATTCAATATCAGTAACCGACACAGATAAGGACATAAGTATCAAAATGAGATATGAGCAAGTATTAGAGAGCAGAAAGGAAGCACATAAGCAATTAGAAAATAAGACAAACCTGCGTCTACAGTAGCTGAGCGCTAGGTCCATGCCACATGAAGTAACCCTAAAAACTCAGTGCAGGCAGCATCAAGTGATACTACACCACCCCATACAACAGAGTCCGTCGACCTCCGAGAAAAGTATGCATAAGAATCAGAAACGTCTTGCTGCTCTCTGAACTAGTGCAACACCCTATCAATGTTGTGAAAGTCAATCATATGGACATGATCAGTAACACATCCAATCAGGTACCTCCATTAGCGGCAAAAGGGAAGATGGATGTCCTCTCCATCCCAGACTGGACAATCTTTATAAGGCCTCCAAATGAAGTAAGGAATCATGTCCAGCTGCTGCCGCTAGTATGTCAAATGACCCATATGAGTCTGAACAATGGCTCCATCATACATAAAGACATATGGCCTATCAGTTGGAAGAACATGGGCACCAACAGGATGACATACAACAATATGCTCCCATGCCCATATCTGCAGTAGGGTCACACCGCAGTCGAGCGACTTACCATCAAGGTAAACCACATAAAACATATGAAAATGCATGTGGGCCAACATGCATGGACCCCAAGTGAATATAGTATGATCCCTGACCATACTTTGTAATACAGTACCAAAGTCGACAGAAAAACCACGTTGTCGATGATCAGGGCATAAAATGCCACATATCAAACTGCCCAGTAAAGTGGACAGCCTGTCAAGGCCCAAGCTAAATCTGGACCATGGAATATCATAATCACCAGCCAGCCCAAGTTGATCCTGGGGCAATCCAGAAAGCTCAGTCAATGAAACAATACCAGTGCGGGTGGAATACTCCACAAGCTCACCCTGGATCGGAAGCTGGAGGATGCGATACACATCCTCCAAAGTGACAATACACTCAACGGTCGGTAACCAGAAAGTGCATGTCTCAGAATGCCACCACTCTATAAGAGCGGAGATCAGACCCCTATTGGTCATGATCTCAGGCATATAGCAAAGTCAGTACAAACCAAGATCTCAAAGAACTGACCTCTCATCCTCTGTCAGCTGGAATCTGTATACAAGTCCCACCGGCCTGGACTCTCGACAACGCAGAATCTGCCCAGTGAACTGCACACAGAAATAAATCAGACAAATATCAGTTTCAGTCATTAATGCAAGTAACAGAAGCAAGAAAAAGTAGATATCAGACAAAGACATCAGGCAAACAGTGCTAAAAAATTGATTGCAGTAATAAACCAATACAACTACGGTACTTTTAGGCAATTGCGGAACACAAATCGCAAGTGTGGCATAAAAACTTCAATTGCAGCATTTAACCTAAACAACTGCGGTACACTTATCAATTGTGGTTTCCATCCGGAAATTGCGGCATTTAAATCACAATTGCGGCAATACCGCAACCTATTGCGGCACATAATGTAATTTTTCAAAAAAGTACAATTTTTAAAAGCAATAAATGAAAGCATTAATGACACACAAAGTGATAGAACTCACCAGACGTCCTGTGCCAGCTTGTCTGTGGTACGTTTGAACTCGGTTAGATATGTGAGTCACGCCAGGAAGACCTGCCATTGCAAGAAAATAGGAGAAAAGAAGACAAAAACTGAAAGCAGACTCACCAAGAAATCGAGAGCTCCAAGATTGCAATGTGACAAATGAATGGCTCTCTTGGCTATTTATAGGGGTTCTGAAAAACCCTAATTTCACTAGGAGCTCTGAAATTTCTTCCCGGTCCTTGAAAACTTTGACAGTCAATAACAGGGGCATTTTAAAGCATTTTTCAAATCCGTCAACTACTCAGTTTCAAAAATTACAGTTGTAACAAATGAACGCTCATGTCGCGACTTTTCGCTCAAATTTGTTGAGGGGGCATAAATACACCTACTACTGCTGGGGCAAAATCAGAGAATCTTTGACACACTATGACAAGTCACATCGCATCAAAGAGGGGAAAATGTAGACACCCAAAAATGGACAGGCTTGCGACTTTACATTAAAAACACTAATTTTCATCTATTAATTAATGGTTTTTTAATCATTAATTAATCATCTATTTTTTCTCTAAATTCATTCCCCAAATCATCTAATCAAATTCTCAAAATTAATTAAATAATTAATTTTATTTAATTAATTAACCTTAATTGATTAATTACCATTAATTAATTAATTAAATTCAATTTCCTATAGTTTAAATTCAAATATTTAAACTTACTAATTAAATTCTTCCAATTAAATTAATTTCATTCAATAAAACAATTCTAAATAAAAAAGAATTCAATTATCTCACATGTTGAAAACATTAATTAAATAAATGAATTAAATATTCATTTATCTTCAAAGAGATAACTCCAATCAGATCACATGGGTTACTCCACCCATCTCTCTAGTCCACACGGGTAACTTCACCCACCTCTTCAGTTCAAAAAGGTAACTCATAATTAGCTCTTTAGTCAACCAAACTCTATCTCCTCTTTACCAAATGAAGAGGTGGAGTTTACTGATGGCTTCTCCAGTTCCTTTTTAATCTCAACCATTCATCTCCCTATCTCTGGGATTGATCTCAACCTTCATATCATCACCAATTCCTATATAATAAACCCTTCATAACCATTTAAAGGATCCAAGATTTCAAGCTCTTGTGCGCCATTACTATGTCAGTTTGGTTCTAGCATTCAAGTCATCTTGCGATCACACACCCATTTCAATTAGCAAATTCTCGACGCTTCTCAAGTCATAGACGCTGCCCCGCCAATACTGAGCATCAAGAACAACGTTTCGGAAGGAGTAGAGAGAAATAATAGAAGCTTCAAGCATCGTGGGGTTTTCATTTATTTGGTTTCCTTTCTCTTGCTTGTACATTTTAATGATTACGTTTCAGGGTATTTGTTTTAGTAGTTATTGTGTACTTGATTTATATAATTTGTGAAACCTTTGCTACTAACCCTTGCCTTTGGAAAGCTTGGGAATCCACAGATCACAAAAGAAGGAGGTGTACACTAGGTTTTTTCAAAGATCTTCAATGCAAATCTTGAAGACCTAATAACCGATTTGAATATTTTGGATGTTATCCCAACATGCATAACAAAGGCCCAAAACTCAATGCCAATGAACTCAGTCACTGTGGAGGAGGTTAAAAAGGTTGTATTTGGGTTATCCCTAGGCCTAGATGGTTTCCCAACTATTTCCTTGAACAAATTATGGGACATTTTTGCATATGACCTATGGTAAGTGGTGGAGTGTAGAAAAGGGGGTTTGATTATGAAAGACTTTAATAACACCTTCATCACCCTTATTCCAAAAAAGGTAGAGGTTAATTTCTTTGATGACTTTAGACTGATATCATTATGCAATACGATCTACAAGGTAATCTCTAAAGTGATAGCAAACATACTGAAGTGTGTGTTGGAGAATGTCATTTCTAATGAACAAACTGACTTTGCTCCAGGTAGATATGTATACGAAGGAGTTATATTGGCTCATGAAACCATTTGTTCTATTCACATGGTCAAAGCTAAGAGAATTATGGTTAATCTTGACAATGGAAAGGCATATGATGAAGTCAATAAGAGATTTATACTAAATTTTTTGGAGAAGTTTGGTTTTTGTAAAGAGTGGATCGCATGGATTGGTAGTTGCTTTAGTTCTCCTCGTTTCTTAGTCTTAGTTAATGGGAGCCCCCAAGTTTTTTTTGACTAGAATAAGGGAATTAGGCAAGGAGATCCAATGTCACCTTTTCTTTTTATTATTATGGTTGAGGTTTTAGGAAGATTAATATCCTAAAAATGCAGGGATGGTCTTTGGAAAGGCATAAAGGTTGCAACTGGGATATACCTTGTTTCTCATTTGCAATTTGTTGATAACACATTCTTAATGGGTGAAGCCTCGTATAAATAAGTTTGTATTATGAGGGAGATGGTTGGTGAGTATGGTAAAGCATTAGGACAATGCATAAACTGGAGGAAATCAGAAATATTTTTCTTCAATAGAACTATTCATAAACAAAAGGAAAGTTGCAACATTCTTGGTATGAAATCAAGCACTCTTCAAAGTAAATATTTATGAATCCCCTTATTTTTTGGGCAAGTAGATCTGAGATTTGGAAGGATCTTGTGGATAGCTGCCTTAGGCAGATGGATAAATGGAAGAGTAAATGGCTAACCTTTGCAACTATAATTTTAATGCTTAAATCGGTTATCTCAACAATTCTAGTATTTTCAATGATGTGCTTAATGATTTTGAATAAGGTTATTAAGGTCATAGAACAAAGAATAAGGATTTATTTTTTTGAAACAAGACTAGTGAACAAGACAAGATTCCACCATTGGCCTACAATGAAATTTGCATATCTAAGGATAAGGGAGGGGCAGGTCTAAGGAATTGGTGGATCATGAATGAAACCCTCAAAGCAAAGTTGGTGTGGAGTATTTACTCCAACCCATATTAGTTATGGGTAAGAGTAATGAAATAAAAATATTTGGACCCCATTGAAGATTATAGGATATTTACTATTTGCAACCCGTCAAAAGGTTCAACCATATGGAATTTCATTATTTTTTGCAGGAAAGTTATAACTAACCACATCTCTTGGTAGATTAGGAATGGATCAAAGGCAAAGTCTTGGAAGGATTCTTGGGAAGGTCAGACAACTTTGAAGGATAATGCAGACCTAAATGACATCAGTCTACTCTTAACATAGATATGTGGAGATAAAGTGTGAGATTATATGGTATTAAAACATGGGGTTCTTAGACAAGAGTTGATTTGGAAATTCTTGGATAATGAAGTACTTTCAAACCAAAAATTAAGGATGATGCAAGACATCTTTTAGAAGACAAAAAACTTAGTTACTGGGAGAGAGGATAAGGTGGTTTGGTATGGATCCCAAAATGGAAGATACTCGGTCAAATTAGGGTATCAATTATTGGATAGGATTGAGGGTAAACATTTTTGGTCAACGAAGCTCTATTGGAATAGGGATTGCCTTCCAAATGTAGACACATCTTCTTGGTTGGCTATGAGGGGGAGGATTCTTAAAGGTGAGAGGATAAATTATATTCGTTATGTGGGGTCATCTAAGTGTGTAATGTGTGAAGCAACAAAATAGATAGTTGGTCATCTTCTTCTCCTATGTGAGGTTGTTGTCAAATGTTGGACTAAACTTAAGTCAAACTTTGGGTGGCAGGGTCCTCTACATAATTCTTTAAAAAATGTTTTTGAGAGCTGGTTAGGTTATCACATAAATCAACACTTTCAGAGATATGGAATCTCGGTCCTTCTATTGTGGTATGGTAGATTTGGAAATAAGAGAATGGGATAATTTTCATGGAGAAAAATGAGTCATTAAGAAGGTTAATTAGTAGAACTGATCATACAATCGAAGAAGTGGTTGGGTCTTCAACATCCTAGTCACAACACTCTTCTTTACCTTATGTTTTGGAGGATGGAAGGATCCAAAAGGCATGGATAGGGATCAAATTTAGGTTAGGGGTAACTCAAATGGGGCTAACATAGAGGATAAATTAAAAATGGCAGTAACTTGGGAGAAACCTTTTAGACAGTGGCATAAGGTTAATTTTGATGGAGCGGCCAAAAGGAACCTAGGGCCTTCAAGTGCAGGGGTGATCATCGCAGGTTGTTTTGGTAACCTTATAGTGTTAAAAGTAAAGAAACTTGTCGAGGGAATGAATAATGTAGTAGAAGCAAATGTTGCACGTATGGTTGTAAGATTGGCTAGGACTATTGGTGTTAGAAAAATTCAATTAGAAGGTGATTCCATGATTATTATTTAGGCTATCAAGAATGGAGCTTCTAATGCACGACATCTACAAAATAACATAATAGCCATAGTAAATAAATTGGGTAAGTTTGGGGACTCCAAGGTTAACCACATTCGTAGAGAAAGGAACATAGATGTTGACAGCCTATCCAAATGGGCTTTAAATTTTGATGTTGAGGGTGAAATTAGAGTAGAGGATTTCAGATATCGACTTAATGATGTTTTAGTATAAAAATAAAGAGCATATTTAGGGAGCAATTAACAAAGTGGTTACTTCCTTGGGATTTAATATTTGTGTGTTGAATTAAATAACGTTCCTTTTTCTTGGAGAGTAAATGAAATGTCATTTAAATTGAACAAGAATTAAAAGAGTAAGCTCAATGGTGGGTGAATAAGGGCATAGGTGCAATTCTAGAGGAGTATTTGAATCATTAAGATGACATAAGGTGTGTGAAGGTGGTTTTTTCAATATAGACAGTCAGATTGCAAATCTTCCCACTTATGCAAAGATGTCTGGTTATCAGATAATGATAGGCAATCATTTAAAGGGAATAAAGCCTTGGCGGGGAGGATATTAATCTTTGCATGAGGGAAAGCATTATTAAAGGAAAACAGGGGTATTTGTGATTTGTGTTTTTGGGGGTTTGTTTCTACTGAATGGTTGTGAAGTGGGAAGGGTGAAGCAGATTTAAGGAGTGGAAGAATGGAATCCACATTCACTGTTAAGATAGAGAAATAGCATAAAGTTTTTTTTGGGCATATGAAGGAGCAATAGTTAAAGAGGTTGTTAAATAACATGAGGCATGATGTGATCGAGGCAGTGTTGGAGGTGTTGGGAAATATGTTTATGGATGCAAAGGATCTCTTTTTACAGAATGTGGACATAATTTCCATGATTTTGGCTTGGGGCCTAGAGTTGAATGAGGAGGTTGAAACAACAAAATGGGTGATGCATTCACTATTTGAGGAGGATTTGTTACAGGGCCTAGAGTCTATTCTAGAATGGGCTATCCTAGGGTTGGGATTTGATATTTTTGAAGGATTTGAGGACTAGGAGGAAATGAAGGTTTTGATATTGGTGCCCTTTGTGCATTGGCCAAATAATTTTGATAAGGAGGATTATAAGCTACAAATCTTGATAGGATGGGAGAGCCTCAAACTAGCTTTGAGGCATCAAGATTTTTGAAGGGAATCTTATAGAGATGGACTTCCCTTGACAGTTTCCTCATAGACACCGAATGAGTAAAAGAAAGTGATCAAGGGGAGCATAGGTTGAAGACAAAGTCATGGGCTCTTCTTGAGTTTGGAGTGTGCTAGTTTTTGTCTACTGGTTGTAAGCATCAAAGAGGTAGCGACCTGAGTATGGAAAGATGTGAATTTTCTTTTTTGAATTTTGGAAAGGGGTTGAATGTGACATTTCAAAAAAGGAATGGATATAATTTACATGATGTAGATGTTTATAAAAAAATTAGCGCTACCAAGGGAGTAGATATTGTTTAGGCATTTATTTTGGGTACTTTGAAATTGTAAAAAGTTCAATATTGTTGGGTGGACTATGAGTAGAATCTTAAAATTAACGACTGATATGTAAGCCAATGTAAGGCATGGTAGGTTGATTAGTGTGGGGTAGGGGTGTGATAGTTATAATTTTTGCTAATGCAAAGTGTTAAGCTATGATGTGATTAACTTTTAATTATGAATATAAATAAACTCTTCTTACTGACCAAAAAAAAACATTTTAAATTTTAAATATTTAATCTAAAAAAAGAAAACAAATAAACAATTACAGCAAAATTTACTTTTTATTTTATAGGCAATTTTCTCCCCTTACGCGCTCTCTTTTCTCATCCATTTAAATAAATTTAAAACTAGCAATTTCACCTTGGTGTGTAGTGAATATGTCTAAGAGGTAGGCCATGATGTTGCTTGTGCAACAAAGGTCTCAATGGAAAAGTGACAACTTTGAATCAACTATACATCCACGTAAAAGGATCTAATCATAACTCAAATAAAACCTTTGCATCGAGAAGATAATCAAATTTCACTACCAATAGCCTCATCTTGTTTTAGAGAGGGAGAGAGGATAATCAAATTTAAGTACCCATACGGTCATGTTATTATAATATATATATATATATATATATATATATATATATATATATATATATATATA